>VZUI01040650.1:0-74330 GCA_013401135.1 Cettia cetti
GCGGGGCTGCAGCGGGCACGGAGGCCGCACGGTCCGGCCCGGGCGGGGCTGAGGTGCGGGCCGGGCCCGTTGTGTCGGCGGTAACGCTGCCGCGGCCTGCGCCGGCTCGCCGCCTCGCTGGGTTCAGCCCCTTTGCTCGTAGGGGCGCCGGGGAAGGGAAGGTGGTGTTTTTACTGGGGAGTCGCGGCCGTACCGGCGGTCAGTCTCGCTCCGTTTTGCCGTGGTGCCGCTGTGTTAAAGCCGGGCTCGTGTCATTGCCGGTTCTGTGCACGTGTGCCGCGGTTGTCCGCCTCGCAGCCTGCGCTCCAGTCCCTCCTGACCCTCCAAGACTGCTGTCGTAGGCTTCCCGAGTAAACTTCCTTTCTTTTCCGGCAGAAGAGGTAGTTGTGCATCGGTGGGCGCAGCTCATTAGCGCTCTTTGCCGCAAATACCGATGGTAGGCAGGGAGGCGAGGGTCAGCCTCTTCTCCCAGGCCGTTAGCAGTAGGACAAGAAGGCACAGTCTTAAGATGTGCTGGGGGAGGTCCAAATTGGACATTTGGAGGAATTTATTCCCAAAACGGGTGATTAGACGTTGGAATGAACTGCCCACCGAGATGGTGAAGTCGCGGTCCCTGGAGGTGTTTAGGAAAGCCTGGACTCTGGACGTGGCACTGAGTGCCGTGGCCTGGCTGACAGGGGGTGTTCGGCCACAGGTTGGACTCGATCTTTCCAACCCCATTCATTCTGTGAAACCTGGAATTTCCACGTGGAAATAATGCATAGTGACAAATACATTTCAGTCTTCAGTGAAAATAAGGGGACAGTCAAATATCCTAATAAAACAGAAATATCTTTAATTTGCTTTCAGTGATGTGTAATATTCAATAAAATTTTAAGCAGCACTGGCTATAACCACCACAATGTCTAATTAACCTAAGTGTGGCGTGTAAATAGTACTAACAGTATATAGATAGTGAGGCAGAAACTAAGTGAATGCTTTATAAGGAGGGATTGCTCACTTCTTAGGTTTTTGGAACAGACTTTAAAGTTATGTATGTGTGTTGATCTCTGTATCTTTGGGGCTGGGCAAAACCGGTAGTGTTACTTGAAAGAGGAATGTGAAATACTGAATTGGGTGATGAGAAACACTAAATCTATCTAGCCACCAGTCTCTGCCCCCACACAAATATTTTGTAGTAGTCATTAATTCAGCAGTGAAACTGCTTTTCTCTGCCTGTCATTTCCATGGGAACTGGCCAGACACTTGTCTGGTCTTGTGGCTTCTTCCTAAGAATAGCTGTTGTCAGGTGACTCAGGAAAAAATAAAGTTACAGATGTTGAACGTGGGATAATCACAGGTGTTAAACATGGGATAATTCCCAAATTAAGCTCCCCTGTGATTTCCTGTGGCTGAGCTTGGTTTAAACCTTGAAGCTGAATGCTTAAGTACCTTTAACATGACTTGTTTTAAGAGGGCTCTGGTGGCTTTTGATCATACCCTGAATAAAAAGTCCATCTCTTAAATACTTAATAGTGTCTTGTGGCTTCCTGTGGCAGTGAGTACCAGTTTCAACATGTGAAAAATGCTTTCATCTCTCTGGTTTATCTCTGAGCTCCTACACTATGAGATGTAATAGAACTTCTGGAGCCTACAGTGTTGCAGAGAAATGCTTCCTGTAAGGTATCAAATGCTTATGTTTTGGTTTTTTGGGGGAGGTACTTCCCTCAGTAGGTTACCCAGCAGTGCACCGTGTGCCCCCAGGCTGCAGCTGTAGGCTGGCAGTGTGCTCATCACCCAGCCCTTCTCTTGGGCAGCAGTCATTAGAAATGTCTCAGCAGTGATGTGTTGGCAGGTAGTTTGGATAACATCATCTGGGAGGAGGCAGGAAAGCCTCCTTGGGTAAATGTCATTTGTTGTGTTTGGTACAGGCATGTGAGCAAGCACAAGGAGGTGCCATGTGGAGCAGGCTGTAAGCACATCAGTTAACTAAAGAAAAAGACTTGGAGATTAGATGAAAAATGCACTTTTGAGTGGGATGGAAGCAAAACCTTTTACTTATTATTGTTTGTACTCTGCATGCCACTTAAGGCACCTGTGTGTCAGAACATGAGCTTTTAGGCTTGGCAAGCTCCCTTGAACTCTGCTCTCTTTCAGTACTGTGTCATTCTTGAATACTCCAAGGTACCAGATTTTTAAGTGAAACAAGTCAGCACAGTGGTTATTATTTTGGGTCCTCCCTAGAGTTCAGCTCTGTGTCAAAGACGGAACAAAAATGAATCTCATGGAACTGAGTGTTAGAAAATGAGTAAATCTTACACAATAGGTGCAATGTTTGGTCTGTATGTTCAGGAGTAATTGCTGTTATGAGGAAAGGCATGATCCAGAATCATGTTTGCTGCTGCAGTAATATACTTCCCTAATTGTTACCTGCAAGATAACTTGTATTAACTATTCTGGTCAGCTGGTTTCAAACTGGTTTGGGTTTTAAAAAATTGTTTTCCAGTGCAACTTATAGTTTAGTGGCCTTTATTAAAAAAAAAACCAAAACAACAACCCAAAAACAAAAAACCAAACAAAACCTGAAAGCAACAAAAAAAGCACACCAAAAGAACCCACACCTAAAGCTCGCTTTCCTCACTGCCCCGCTCCCAATGCATCTGCTGTGAGTTTTGACTTCCATAACTTGGATGTGGTAGCTTATGCCAGCCCTGAGCTCAAAGCTAGCAAAAAGCTTTTGTCTCTGGTGCAGAAACTGCTGGTGCAGCTGGGGGAGGCCATTCTCTGTCCCTTCTCCACTGCTCACTCGCTTCCTCATTGCTTCAGAGCAAAAACGAGTACAGCAAAACTTGTCACATCAACTGTCCTTTCTCCCTTCAGCATTTGCAGTGTATCTGATGTGGGTATAGAGCAGACATTTCTAAAGTCTAAATAGCTGCATAATTGCTATAAATTGCTTCTCCTGTGCTCAGGCAGGGGTTTGTACCTTATTGTAGTTAACAAGGCAGGATATTCTGTATTGCTGCTTTTGCCCAGGGTCAAAGTATCTTCCACTCCAAAAGCTGATGTTCAAGATTGTTTTTGTAGCTGGGCCTCGGACTCCACAGTTGCTTTTTTGATAAAATGACACTCAAAAATACCATCTTACGTTTCTAGGTTGGTAATTTAAGTGTAAGATACAGAACACAAGCAGCTTTATTCAACGTGGAATGTGACAGAACTGTGTTCTGATTCAGTGTGTGCTCTGCTGGATGTCACTGGTAGCCTTTTGCTATATGTTCTCTCTCCTTCGTTTGCCTTTTGTCACCACTGCCTCAAATTTCAGGCGTGTGTTAGTAGGATATGTGTGTCTTGATGTGATCTTGTGTATTACTTGATAATAACCAGGTTATGTTTGGGAACCCCTGCAGTTCTAAAGCTGAAAGTAGCTTGCCATCTGAAGTTGAAAGACAAGGGTAAACTGATAGATATTCAGACTGCAAAAAGTAAGAGTTGCAACTTGTTCACTAGTGCTGCTGTTAAGATGTTTTCTATTCCTACAGAAGTAAAGCTGCCACAAACAGTTCCTCAAGTGACACAACTGCTCCCTCCTGTCCTGTGCTTTTGACAGCAGTGGAGGTTATTTTGCTACCTGTGCCACTTGAAAATGCTACAGTTGTCTTTTCTTCAGATCTGAAGTATAGTGCCCTTGTAGTAAAGACATCTTTGTTTAGACTGATCACCTTCTCAGTCCTCAAATCAGCACACACACAAATTGAATTTTCCTCTTTCTTAATTTTCCATATCTTGGAGAGATACTGAAGAAATGAATTAATATCTTGTGTTAATATGAAAATGTTTCTGTTGATGAATTCAGTGCTTAGTCCCAGTGTTGAATACAACGTGGGCCCGGGCTGTTCAATTTAGAGCAGAAATGGAAGTGTTCTTGGTCTTCTGTTAATGCAGAGTTTGATGTAAAGCTGACACTATAAATGAATGAAACTCCAATTTTTTGCCAGCTGCTGCTAAACTACAGTAGCTGAAGTTCTCTAAGAAGATACAAATGTATCTGCTGAGCTCCTAGCTGGTAGCATGAAAAAGTATAGTCCAGAACTTGTAGCCCTGGTTCTGTAACCAACATGTTTGCATACCAAAAGTGAGGAAACCAAAGCACATGGACTCAGCCAAATATTCTTGGGGTTGTAGCAAATATGTGTATGTTTCAGGAATGCTTTGGCTTGGGGTTGCTCTTAAAAAGCCTTTTCACTGCCCTGCTTACGGTGTTTTATGTGGCTTTAGGCTGGACCAGGTGAATGGTGATCTGCTAATCAGCTGGGCTTGTCTTACAGCTCTGTTATGGTTTAAGCCTGAACTGCTCTCCCAGCAGTGTCTGGCCCCATGAACAGCTGGGGATGGAGGGGAGGACTGGTGGCTGTGTAAATGCCCTTCAGGAGAAGGGGCTTAGGAAGTTGCTGCATTGTTGCTTATGGAGATTTGATGTGGTCAGAGCATATGGCATTCAGCTCAGCAATGATTTATTTTCTCTAAAGCACTGGTATAGATTCAGGGGACTGTAGAGTAACCAACATTCTGGCATAGACATAACTCAGCAAGTCTGTTATGTGATGTTCTGATATTGATTACTGCACACTAGTCCCTGCACTGTCATTTTATATTCCTTCAAAGTCTGATCTGCCATTGAATAATTAAAGCTTAGCAATTACAGCAGACTTCTGCTGGCAGAACATACTTGTTTGACAGTTTGAGGCTGTCTAAGGGTTTGTAGCTATTGAATTGCCTGGGAAATAGGATCATCTAGCCATGGTTGCTGCTTTTTCCTTATGCTTAAATAATTTTTGGAAGACCTGCACATTGATTAATTATATACAGAAAGAGCTTTGTAAGAGGTGCAGTCACTCTAATTAGCAGAGATGCCTTTTTCTGTTGACAAAATGCTCTTCTTAATTAGTTATTGTGCGTAGTTGGAGTACTGCTGAGGCACAGTCACAGAAGCGTTGCTTGGAAGGAACCTTTTTCTCTTAGAAGCTCCTTGAAGCAGGTTTGTCACCTGTGTTGCATCAGATCAGCCTTGGTTTTGTCCAGCTGGGTGATTGAGGAGCTTCAAGAGCATGATCTTGGCAGGAACAGTATGTTTTCTGTATGTGGAAGAGGATAGTGGGGAGATTTCAACTGCAGAACAATGAACCCAATTAAATGTGGGAAGTAACAGGGGTGTGAAATTCTCTGTAACATTAAATTGGTGTTAAACTAGAACTTCTCTGCTTTAACAAAGGCCTCAATTTTAATCTTAGTCCTCAACAAATACTTCTGGGGACTCCACACATGAAACATGTGGGAGTTGGTACTGAAGATAGAGTTTTTAAATACATTAAGATAGAGTTTTTAAATACATTAGGGTGAAGTAATTCATGGTCTTGCAGCTTGTTTCTGAAATGCAGTTAAAAGGAGGGGACCAGGGACCTTCTGAGCACAGTGGATGAAGGGAACAAGTATAAATAGCTGAGAATTTACTGAAGCTGAAGGCTCAGAGAACCTGCTGTGCTAATCACCATGTGCTTGGTATTTTTCAAGACCAGAGAAGGAGTAGCTGAGGTACTGCATCAGTGCTTTTGTCTCCAGTGGTATTTCAGAGGGGCCACCTGAAAACAAACTGCCAGCTTGAGAGAAGTGGGGGTGCTGTAATGAGGTGTTGAAGGCTGATCCTGAGCAAGAGGTGGATGGGGCAGTGTTTGCCTGTGAAGCCTTAGGGGGAAGGCTGGGTGCAGGTGGGGACAGCAGTAGGGGATCTGCTCTGTGTAAGTTTGGACATCTTAGCATGCTTGTAGATGCTTCAAGATGCTTGTAGAAAGTGATGTCATTATTCTGTTACAGGGAGGGTAGCAGCTGCTGTAGAAGGCCTGTTACAGCTGGATTGAAGGGAAATACAAGGATGCAAGCAATGGATTTATTTAATATTTTAAGAAAATGCAGTATGAACCTTGGAAAGTCAAAAGGCAGTGAAAATTTCAGTTGAAGGTATAGAATGTGCCTCTGAGGGGAAGCAAGAATGTCACTGACAGTGTGACTGGGACAAGGACACGTGAAGAGTTGTTTCTCTCCAGCTTTCTGATCCAATCTGCAAGTAGCTTCTACCTTCTGGAATGCACTAGCTGTACTTTATCCTTTGCTTATCTGAACTTGTGCTGAATGGAATGGTGTGGCTCAGCAGTTGAGAGCTTGTGACTTGTGAGCACAGAAAGCATCTGTGCAGTTGCAGTGTGTGGTCTGGGCACAGCAGTGGACAGCAGTAACAGCAGTGTTTCCTCTCAGAACAGTCCTGTCTTTGCATTCTCTTGGAGCTTTTCTTCCAGGATACTTGCACTGGATTCTTGACCTCTAAATGCTGGAGAGGAAAAGTTGGCCCTGCTCTGCCCCCTTGGCTTTGCTGTCCAAGAAGCAGTGGTGCTCACAGGCTACCTGTAACCTCCCCTCAGGTGTTTGCAGGGCTCTTGAACTTTTTGTTACGTGTCACACAACTATTTCTGACAACCCTTGAGTGGTCACACTGCAGTGTCACACGCAGCATTCTAAAGTGTGGGAATCCTGGTGTAGTCAAGTCATAAACAGCTTCATAAAAATAATTGAATTCTATTTTGTTTGGTTTACTTTTTCCTCCAGCCAACAACACAGCAATCTCCTCAGGATGAACAGGAAAAGCTCCTGGATGAAGCCATTCAGGCTGTGAAGGTGCAGTCATTCCAGATGAAGAGATGCTTGGTAAGAATGTGACTTTAAAATGCAATGAAGCTTCTTGTCTCCTAGGAATAAAACAGTAAATCAATACCAATCTCTAGTGCTGTGAGAAAAATTAACCCTTTATGTATCTTTGTGCTTGACTTTGCCAATAAATGAGGCAGCTGCTCATTGGGAGTGAGCCTTGGGTATTCTTGAAATGTGTCTTCCTGATTTTGTTCCAGCATTTGACAAGATAAGTTGAAGATGTACCTTTATAATTTACATGCTTGCATTTAAATAAACCTTAGATGAACTTTATTATGAGATCATTGTTTATGTCCACCATTCTGTTTTTTTTTTTTTTTCATGTAGCCTTTTGTTGGTGTGACTGTCAGACTGAGAGGCTGTGTAGGATCAATTTTGTAGGGATTAACTGTTGAGGGACGTGTGAATTCTTCAGTGACTGGAAAACACTGGTGTTGTGCTGAGATTTTTATCTGTGAATTGTAGCCAATCCAGGCAGATTATGTAATCACACACACATAGCTTTCCTGGGTTTGAGAAGCCTGAGTTTTTATTTGGAGAAACTGCTTGAAGTTGCAATGAAAACTTAAATATTCCCATATGTTTTCATGTGGTTAGCCAAGCTAACGTTGTTTGCAGCCAAATGACAGTAGCAAGAAGTGTAACACCTCTTCCAGTTTTGTGCTCAGTGGAATGCTTTGGAAATCTTTAAGTAGCTGCAGCTGCACTTTTCACTGCTATCTGTGATTAAGTGGCAGTATAAATACACTAAGTGGAATCACACTAGTAATTCTTTTTGTTCTCCCTCAAAACTTACTGCTACTGCTTATGATGGGTTGCTCAAGTTTGTATAAGTGGTAGATTAGAGGTTTGTGGTTGTATCCTGTGATGCCAGGTGATTAAATGCAGAAGTGTAATTTAAATGCAGACTAGTAAGGGGTGACTTTCAGTGAGGTGTTCCATGTGGATGAGGAGGAGAAGGTGATGATGGCAGCATGTATTGTCTGTCTCCTAGAGGTTTCTAGGAGATCTGTGAGATCTGAGCAAAACAACAGACCAGATTTGGAGGAGGGAAACCTGTTCTATTTTGCTTGCTGGATAGAATCTGAGTGTTGGGTGGAGATTGCTGCATAAGCAGAATGATCTTAGATTTTTCTACCATTATTATTGTGATTTATTACTGTAGCTCTGTCTTCAGATGCATTTTCTTATGACCTCAGGTAAAATGTTCACTTAGCATGGGTGGTATAGTATAAGCTAGATATTAAACCACTTGAGGATTTTTTTAAATAGATAAAAAATCTTGCAGTTGCCTAGTGTCATTTCTCACAGACTTTTCTCTTTCTTCCTCTGAAGGACAAGAACAAGCTCATGGATGCTCTGAAACATGCTTCCAACATGCTTGGGGAGCTGCGGACTTCTATGTTATCTCCCAAGAGCTATTATGAGCTCTGTATCCTTTCCAGAGGAAACTAATAGTTGAAATGTATTTGGAATGGGAAGTTTATCTGCTTTTTTGGTGCAATGGTATCTTGGTCAGATATTTATTAGCACTTTTGTCCCCAGTATTCAATTATGTGTATAGATTGTAGGAGAATATACACTTTGCTCACTGTGTAAGTTCAGTTTTTCTCTCTGGTATAAAACAGGTCTTTCATATCTTCCTCTGGGAAGTTTCAGGAGTCTAGTTCTAAAAACAGTATCAGCTCTGTAAAACAGATGGCTTTATTCCCTTTTCTAATATGCTAAAAATTGATTAAAGGTTTGAGGTTAATTTTGGACATTTATCCCAATCATGATTACTGTTCAGAAGTAAGATGCTTGGGCATGTTTGTATTTGGTATAACATTTTTCTTCCTGGGTGTGAATGAGCAAATTACTATGAAAATATGTTGTGGACATTCTAACTTTAAATCCTTAACTATGAGAAAAAGACATGGCAATTTCTGATGAGCTACACTACTTGGAAGTCTACCTGACAGATGAATTTGCCAAAGGCAGGAAAGTGGCAGACCTTTATGAGCTAGTACAGTATGCTGGAAATATCATTCCAAGACTGTAAGTGTGTGTGTGTTGGTGTCTGGCTTTGTTTGCATTTTCTTTTTTAAACTGGTGAATAGTTGTCTAACTCTGGGTTCACACAGTGATTGGCTTCTCAGTCAGTTTACAGTGGTCAATAGTATTTCTGCCTATCTGGAGTGGATTACTGTGAAGCTGCTGAGGTTAGGCCAAGAGTGCAGGTGCAGAAGGTCAGTTCTTCCTGTCAGTGTGTTAATTTTGCCCATGACCAAGATGAAAGCACTTCAATCTTAGAATGAAGTTGGCTTTTGGGTAAAGAGCTGGTCTGTGGAAGATAACCAAGTACCACACTGGTCAGGGAGATTGACTATGTGTTTATTGACTGCTTCTCTTACCTGAGGGAATAAGCATCAAGTTCCTACCCTGCTAGACTACAGTGTGAGAGAGGCTTAACTACTTCCCCATCATATCTTATCTATATGTGTCAGAGCTGTTTTCCAGCGTAGTGGGATGCTGAAAGTATAAATGAGCTGGTCTGAGAGCATTCAGAACTTGGTGAGCATTTACACATTCAGTGTATCAAGCATTGTAATGAAGTCTAGTGGCTGTTCAGACCTCCTGTGCTCTGTAGCAAAGGAGAATAGGAGTGGAAAGCTGACTAAATATCCAAAATCGTTGCCCAGGTGATAATTTTATTCCTTTTTGTGCTTTGGTAATCCTGCCATTATGGACTAAAGGAACTATTGCCTTTAAGTGTGATGATGTTACTTTATGGTTGATTGTTTGACTCTGTTCCTTTTGCAGGTATCTGCTGATCACAGTAGGTGTTGTCTATGTCAAGTCATTTCCACAGTCCAGGAAAGATATTTTGAAAGACCTGGTGGAGATGTGCCGTGGAGTGCAGCATCCTCTTAGAGGCCTCTTTCTCAGAAACTATCTCCTGCAGTGTACCAGGAATATCTTACCAGATGAAGGCGAGCAAGCAGAGTAAGAAGGATGGGCAATAACTTGATAAAATTACTGTTAATAAAGCTTATTTAAATTTCCTGTGCGACTTCAGTCTCGAGACAAATGGCTATGCTAGAATTCCATAGACTTGACAGGTGTTTTGTCCATGAAGAATTCCCTTCTAGCACTAAAGTTCCTCACAAGTGAGGATGTGAACCTTTATGAACCCAGAAATCCCTCTAACCTTCTTAAAACCCGTATGTTCACCAGTGGCTGGAAGGATGAATGCCTCTGACGAGCTTTTCTCTCCTTAACCTCTTATCAATTGCAGTGAAGAAACCACTGGAGACATCAGCGACTCAATGGATTTTGTGCTGCTGAACTTTGCTGAGATGAACAAGCTGTGGGTGCGAATGCAGCACCAGGGCCACAGTCGGGACAGGGAGAAGAGGGAGCGGGAGAGGCAGGAGCTGAGGATCCTCGTGGGGACAAACCTGGTCCGCCTCAGCCAGCTGGAGGGGGTTAATGTGGAGCGCTACAAGCAGGTGGGATGAATGGGTCAATTGAGACCTGAATGCTTTTGAGATGTTGAAAAGATGGATATTTTGTGACATCAGTTTGCCACAGTGGGAGGCTCTGCAGTCCTCTTGGATTGACTGCTCCTGTGGATGCAGGTGGCTGCACAAGTTGACAATCCTTTCTCACTTCAGCCGGCGTTTTCCAAGCTAAACTAGTTTGGGCTTCCAGATGAGCAGCTGGAAGCAGCTTTGCTAAAAGTTCAGTAATGCCAGTGCTTCTCAAACTCCTCACCTGAGGAGAAGTTGTGAATGCTCATGAAGGTGTACAGTGTGTGCTCAGGCCAAGGACGTGAGTCACACGTTCTCCTGTAAGTCTGTCTGTAACAGGGATTAGAAATGGTAGAACTCCCCTTCCAGATTCCCATTTTTCTTGCAAAATAATGGGTTGGTCTAAGGGTTATGTGCACATCCAGTGTTCTGGGATAGACTTCACAGGTTGTGAGGCTGTGCTTCCCAAAGCATTCAAGAGAACTGTTAATGTGTGAAACGACAGTGAAGGAAATGTATTATTTAAAAGTCTGTCCATTGTAAGTTCTACCATACAGCTGCTGAAAACAGCTTTGAGTGGTGCTGCTGAGACCCTGCCAGCAAAGTCAGCAGCACTGACTTATGATATCAAAGCTTGCATAATGTATGAAAGGGACAGACTTCTGAGATGGGTAGATTTTTTTTTTCTCTGAAGGATGGAACTGCAGAAAAATGGGACTTTATCAGAAAGCCTTTATGTAGAAAATCAGCTGAGAACTGTTAGAAGTTCTGCTCTGTTTGGGTAAAATGCATGTGTGAATATAAACTTAGAAGGTAATTGTAAAATCACTGCAACACTCTTTCCCCCCCCCCCTTTTGCAGATTGTTCTACCTGGAATACTGGAGCAAGTTGTGAACTGTAGAGATGCTTTAGCTCAGGAGTACCTCATGGAGTGCATCATACAGGTGAGCTGCTTAAGTTCAGTTGCAGTGATGGGACACAGGGATACTTCTATACACTTAGTCAGATTCAGGCAGCTTTCACATCTTATGGATTGGAAATCTTCATCACTGGAACTTGTACACAGTGGCTGGTCCTGTTTGTTTTTTTTTTTTACCAGATGGGCAGAGTGGAGATGGATCCATTTTGGGCCTCTTCTGTTACAGTAGCTTGTAAGCCTCTGAGCAGCAGTGCCTGTGTTATGAGTTGTAATAGAAAGGTGGGCCCTTGAGTTACCCATCTGTCTTATATCTCTTGCTTCATGCATTTACCCAGTCAAGGTCAGCTTCATAGGCCAGAGTGTATTTACTAAGTTGCTATCTGCTTTAGAATTATTCTGTTGCATTTTTCTTCTGTGTAACAATGGACAAAATCAGTTTATAACTTGATGACTATTGATCTAAAACTTCAGGTTTTCCCAGATGAATTTCATCTCCAAACCCTGAACCCATTTCTCAGAGCCTGTGCTGAGCTGCACCAAAATGTGAATGTGAAAAATATAATTATTGCTTTAATTGACAGGTGAGTGACTAAGGGGGTGGAACTTGACTCAAAGTTAAGTTTGTGTTGTGCACAAGCAGATGATAATTCTTCTGCCATTTGAATATGTTTAATTTCTGATATCACTTCACTGTTTCCTTGTCTTTCTATCAGCTGTAATTAAAGCTGTGAAGAATAATATTTCTGTAGCTTCTACTCCCTGGACTCTGCTTTTACAGCTTCCAATGAAACCTGCTTTATGGACTTAGAACTTGTAAAGAGATTAAGCCAGGTAACAGCCCATTCAGTATTGAGCAGTTCATGCTTTGGAGCTGAAGTGACAGCAGTGCTCTGCTTTGACAGCCATATCATTCATAGATACCTCTTGAAAACTTGAAGATCCTAATTGCTAAATCATCTGTCAGGGATACTTTGCCTTGCAGGGTCAAAGATCAGAGAATGTAACAATGCTTCTTCAGAACAGACCTAGTAGGAAATGGGACTACCTTCTTAATTCTTAACTTGCCATTAGCATCTTGACTGTTCTCCCAAAAGCATGTTTTTTCCTGTGGAGATACTGCTTAAAACTGCTTGCACTGAGTTCAGATTTGGGGGAGAAATCATAGAATCCTTTACTTTGGAAAAGACTTTTAAGGTCAAACTGAAATTTTAATTTGTATCCTGAAAGGAAACACAGATTTTCAGTGAGCACCTGCATGGCCTGTCTCAGGCCCTAGAAAAGCTTTGTTCTTTGGCTTGCATCCAGGCACGTATGAACCTTCATGCATCTGGTCCATGTTCCAGTGCATGGACTTCAGTTAGCACGGGGATCTCGGGTCCCCCTGGCATTCAGCTTTGGGCAGGATTCCTGTGTCCCCTCCAATGCCTTGAGGGGATTTGTGTGTGTTGGGCTTGACTGGCATAACTTAGGATCTTGAATTTTGTACTTTCCAAGTCTGTCGTTTGTTTTCTCCGGGTTATTTCATATTTATTGTTCGAGACTTTGGTTTTATTGGAATATCTTTCAGTGTCTGTGCATTTGTCAGAGACACTGTGCTGCCTTTGATGCCTTCATACAGAGATGTTCACAGGAGTTCACTGGTTTCCCACACTTTGATGCTGTGGCTCAGATTTTTCATAATTTTGTTAGCTTAAAAAAAAACCAACCCAAAACTGAAACCCCGAACACCACGAAACCCACATATCCTAAGAAATGTTGCCTGTAACTGATTTTTGAGACTATCTTGATTACTTTTAGAAGAGGTCATGGGATATTTTGCCAGGCTCTTACAGTGGAGTGTGGCAGTGTCATTCTTGTGAGAAGGCTTTCCTTGTGTAGCTTTTGCTGTTAAACATTGGTATCACTTTCACAGTAAGGTTTTTGTCTTCCTACTGTTACAAGCACTGACTAAGGGACAAGGGACTGACCAGCAGTGACCCTCTGTCCTCCCAGCCTTACCACTGCTGGGGTCTGTTGGGCCACTGAAGGCTTCCAGAGCTCTCTCTTTGGGCTGTAGGACAAGGGCAGAAAGGTGGCAGTGTGATGGTTGCCTTTGAAAACAGCTTGGGATTTTGACTAATGTTGCTGCCAGTGTTGCAGCATGTGAGTGGATCTGTCCTTGGAATCCAAGTGTGTAGGGAGGATGTTGCTCTTGTGTTTGTGTTGGGTCTGGTAGCAGCAATGGCCAAGAGCTTCAGTATTGTGTAGTTAAGATGTGGAGCTGCCCTGTATGGGTTGTTCCTCTTGGCATTTCTCATCTTTGTTTCAGCTGGCATTGGGTAATTGAATCTGAACTTCAGTGACTGCTGAAGAAGCTTGTGAAAATTTTATCCTTATTCCTGTGGGGCCTTCCTGCTAAAGGAATCTCTGCAAATTGTCTTGCTGCTCTGGGATCTTTGTTGCCTTACTAAACCATTCATGACTTTTAATTATGCTGCCATCTGCCTGCAGCTTGTTCATACCTTGTAGCATTGCTGGCTTTCCACTGAACTGTTGCCAAGGAAAGCTGCCTTGTGTCTCTAAGAAAAAGCAGTGATTGTTCCTGGCTTTAGAAAGTCTGCTTCTTACCACCCTAATCAAATATAAGAATAGTTCAATGTCTTATTTTCCCTGGCAGTGAAGTTTTTTGGCCTCCTGGACTTTTACTTACGTGTATCTTTATTTCAGATCCAGAGTTTTTCCAGAAAAAAAATTGAGAAACCCTGTAGGAAAAAAAAAAAATAATGTAATACCTTTTCCTAATTTTTTTTTAGTTCTTTTTCTAATTTGGAGTAGAAAAATCTCAATAATTAGAAAGTGAAGATAGCAGTGCTGACCTTCTTAAGCTGCAACTCTGTTAAGGTGTTAATCTTCTGATAGTGGTGCTTTCTATCCTGTATCTCATTTTTGCAGAAATGGTGGTTGGCATGATGTTCTCCTCTTACAGATAAAATTCTCTCACCACCTCCTGAATGCTTGCTGGATGGCAATTTCTTGCTCCCAGCACGCCCCCCTGCCCCAAAAATAAATTCTTCACTTCTCCATTCTCCTCAAGTTCACTTTGTATTTTGTTCTCTGCAAATAGTGTAAGTTCCAAACGTGTTGGTTGATCTTTAGTAACAAAGAACAGTTAATAGTTAAGTCAGCATATTCCTTTTGTGTGTTTTTTTTTTTCTCCACAGGCTGATTTGTGGAGGATACTATTGGGTATCTAATTTCAGTAATATCACTGAATGAATAAATGCAGGATATTTGCTCTTCCATCAGCCTATTCTATACCTCTTTATCTGCTGGAAAAAACAGAGCACTTGCTTCTAGCTGCAGAACATCAATTATGAAATGTCCTTCCTGTTCCTTCGTCACCTTGCCTTTTCTATCAGCACTCTTTTCCAGGACTGATAGTTACCAGGCTCAGTTGCTAATAAGTCTTATGACTTCCATTAATTTCCTTTTTGCTTGTAATAGAGCTTCCAAATATACCTAAAGGACTTGCTTTTTCTGCCATTTTCTCTTTCTGCTCTGTATTTGAGGAGTGGAAAAGCGATCCTGACCAAGCTGCTTTCCTTGCTCTGTCACCAGGTTAGCTTTATTTGCACATCGTGAGGATGGTCCTGGTATCCCAGCAGATATCAAACTGTTTGATATCTTTTCACAGCAGGTTGCTACTGTTATACAGGTATGTTGGCTATCCCTGCTTGCAGTTTTAGGGGTGTTTTTTTACAAACTTCTGTGCTTTAGTATCAACTTTGTGCTGTCTTAAATGTCAGTCTCGGCAGGATATGCCCTCAGAGGATGTGGTGTCTTTGCAAGTTTCTCTCATTAACCTGGCTATGAAATGCTACCCAGACCGTGTGGACTATGTTGACAAGGTGTTGGAGACTACTGTGGAAATATTCAACAAACTTAATCTGGAACAGTAAGTGTCTCTTGCATTTTTTTGGCATGGCAATTAATACCCTAAAATCAGGCCTTCTGCATTTCACCGTGTTTGGGGAGATAGCAGAGCCGTGCTCTGGATGTTAGGGTCACTGCTTTTGGACGGAGCTGCACAGCCCTGATAATCTCCTGACTAACCAGGACTTGCTCCCCTGTGCATAAGTTGTGCTGTACAGAAGCACAGTGTGTGTGCATTTTGTAGGCATCCCTTACAGCACTCCAGTTCTGCTGTTGTTGCATTTGCAGCCACACTCTCTGCTTCTGCTGGCAGCAACTTAAAACATGCATTTGTTACTGTATGTCCCAAAGAGCAAGCTCTGACTTCTTTTGATACTCCTTTCCTTTCTCCCTGTCACCAAGTTGCTTGGTGGTTATTGTATACCTCAGAATTGATACTCTGAAGCATACTTTAAACCTGTCTAGGTGTGTGAATCATTGATTAATTGTGGTTTTTTGCATATATTTTCTTCCAGTATTGCAACAAGCAGTGCTGTTTCAAAGGAGCTGACTAGACTTTTGAAAATCCCAGTTGATACTTACAACAATATCCTGACAGTTCTGAAACTAAAACACTTTCACCCACTCTTTGAATACTTTGATTACGAGTCCAGGAAGAGCATGAGTTGTTACGTGCTTAGCAATGTATTGGATTATAACACAGAAATTGTGTCCCAAGATCAGGTATGATATAAGTTAACTTGAAATTCCAGGTAATTAAATGACTCTCCAAAGACCTGAAAACACACTTAGTGACTTCATGCAGGGCATGCTTTGTTTCCCAGCCTATGTGCCCCTGCCTCCCCTGGCACAGGATTTATCCCACTTGCTGATTCTTCCTCCCGTGTTCTGAAATGTCTTTGAACATTTTACCTAACCTCATCCTAGAGGCTGCTTCTGATATACCACACCTCAGCCTAGACAGTAATCTGTGAGGTGTGAACTAAGACCCTGAATCCCTTTAAAACTGGGTCTACTCTCTAAAAATGGCCACATAGCTTTTGGAATCTGAATTTCCCCTGCACAGCAGTGCTGCCCTGTCCCACTTGTGCTGAGTGGGACCCTTCTTCAGGGTCTAAGGCACATTTGTCTGAAGCATCACCACTGTGAGTGGCTGTAAAGATGTTCCCAGTTGCTGGCAATTTATGCTTATGGAGTACTGTAGTTTAAACAGAGCTTCTATTGCCTTTAACAGGTTGATGCTATCATGAATTTGGTATCCACACTGATCCAGGATCAGCCAGATCAGCCTGCTGAAGATCCTGACCCTGAGGACTTTGCTGATGAGCAAAGTCTTGTGGGAAGATTTATTCATCTGCTGCGTTCTGATGACCCTGACCAACAGTACCTGGTTGGTGACTGGTGCTTCTCAATGTCTGTGCTCTCTGAACTGTCACAGTTCTTGCATTATTGACTGCACAACACTTGAGTGAAGCTGGGGCATCACTGCTTTGGCACTACAAACTCAGTAGAGAACATTACATATGACAACTTTAGTGGTAGGATGATATGTTGTTTATTCAGAAAAAGCAAATGAGGACTTAAGCATTTGTTGATTTAAAAGTTTTCATCTCATAGGGTGGCAACTATGTTTAGCTTGTGGAATGATTACTATTTTGACAACTTCATATAACCATCTATTGAAAACACAGCGAGTGCTATTTGGAGTACTGTGCTATTTGTGTATTTTGATACTGAGAAAATGTAAAAAACCTCAGAAAATACAGCTTAGTGTGTTTGCCCCTAGGGATTTTAATTCCTGTAAGGATGGGGTCTTCATCCAGTATGTAGTGTCCTGCTGCTTGGTTCCAAATGCTTTTCCTCTCTGCTTGGTCCATCTGTAACAGTAGATTTGACATGTCCTTGAAACTTGTGCATTATGGTACTTGTAATGATTTGAGTTGATCTATGGCAGCTTAATATAGTTCTCTGTTGTTAATCTGTTGTATCTGGCTTTAGGGAGGTCACTTAAACTTCAAATAAACTATCTTGAGAAGTGTGTGTTAGAGTAGAGGGCCAGGGATATTCTGTCTATGCCAGATCCAGTGCAGAAGCTGTGCTGAAGCTGGATGCTGCTGCAGATGGCACAGTTAGCTCATGTCAGAGTCAGGCCTGCTTAGGGACTACTGTGAGGTTACAATTTGTGCCTGAAATAAAATGGACTGACTCTGTCCTGAAGTTGCAGCAGCAGCATCACACTGTATAAACAGTGAGAACAGAGCAACAGAATAAAGTGCAAGCTATGCATAACACAACTAGCATTGATTTAGCTTGGCTTTAAGGTCTGGTATAAAAGAGTCTTGCTTGAAGTGTAATGAAACTTGTGTAATGGGGAGAAACCTAGCTTTACAGGAATTGGTGACTGTTGTGTTTTAAGACCTTATTGCTGGAGTAAAGCAGAGAGGGGTTTTTTGTGGGTTGTGGTTTCGTTTTTGTTTTGGTTTTTTTCTTATAGAGAGCAAAGCTTCCCTCAAAGGAATGCTGGCACCAAGGAAATTGATATTTCTACCCCAAAAGAATTTACATAGCTAGAGATGCTGAAGCTGTTTTTGCAAGGATTCTGAGTGTCAGTCTGTCTTTCTCATGTAGCAGTGCTTTGCTTTAATCACATTGACCACCTTTAAATGCCATCAAAGGATTTGGCACATTATCTTATGGGTACAATTCTACGAGCTACTTAACACCTTCTAGTAATAACGCTTAATAGCTCCCTCAGCATCACAAATGCCTGCATCAAATTTTTCTACAATACAGCAACAGCAGGAAAAAATCCATGGCTATAGGATTTTCACAGTATCTCACTTTAAATTATGCGTTCTGTGTGGAAGATACATGAAATGCAAATTCAAACAGCCTAGTCCAAGTGTATTAGCCAGAGTGGCTAATCAGTGTGTAATGGGTGATTACAGACTTCCATATGTTCAGGTTATTTACATGAATTCTACGTTTAATCTAAAAATATGTTTGGGGTGGGGCACTGAGCTTCCCTTGAGTGCTCGTTTGTGTGAAGGCTTCTCTGGGCTCACAGTGCTTCTGTTCTAGATCCTCAACACTGCCCGGAAGCACTTTGGGGCAGGCGGGAACCAGCGCATTCGTTTCACGCTGCCACCCTTGGTCTTTGCTGCCTACCAGCTGGCTTTTCGCTACAAAGAGAACTCCAAAGTGGTAAGTTCACCTCTGCCTTGCTCTTGTCTGCTTGCTTGGCTTTATTTCCTCAAAAATGCATTTCATCTGGCTGCATAAATATGTTCAGATTTGATGCAGCAGGCTAGTTTTGTTTGGGGTTTTTCTCAAGGCAGATTTTTTCTTGAGGTTTGAAAGCTTTTTTATTTAATGAAGATTTATCAAGTCATAGTAAATTACTTCAGTACTTTAGAAGTGATGAAGCAGAAATTGGCCAGTTTTGTTTATTCATTATGGTGACTGATTATGTGCCTTTACTGGCAGCCAGAACTGATGGCATGAAACTGATTTAAATCTGGATATTGAAATTCGTTAATTTCTAGATTGTAGCTACATTATTGTAATGTTTCTAAACCTGCAAAAAAAGCACTTGCTTTAACTTACACAGTAGTAGTAAAAGTGTACATTAAAATAATGACTGATTCATTTTGGCTCTTAAATGCTTTCTGGTTGAGACAGTTATCTTAAATATGTATTTCCTATATTATGGGGAAATAAGTTTAAATGTTTGTTAAAATTCTCTTCCACTTCTGATTGCTGTGGATTGAACAGATTTTTTCTCCCCTTGGCTAACTAGGCTTTTGCTCAGTATGTGCTAAGCATAGCTGTCCTAACTGCAGTTCAGTGTAGGCTTCTGAGGAAGGCTCCTATGCTGGTAGGAAAATGGGTGTGAAATTTTTGTAAACGAAAGAAATACTTTGTGCAGACCCACTGAAGCCAGCACTGTACTGCTGGGCACTGGAGTGGCATCAGAGAGCAACAGACTGGAGCGCTTAACAGATCTTAGTACAATTTAGAGTCCCTTTTCCTTGTAGCAGTGCTGTTTTTCAAGCCTTTACTTGTTTTTCTTGTCTAGGATGACAAATGGGAAAAGAAGTGCCAGAAGATCTTCTCGTTTGCTCATCAGACCATCAGTGCTCTGATCAAAGCAGAGCTGGCAGAGCTGCCTCTCCGACTCTTCCTGCAGGGAGCACTGGCTGCAGGAGAGATTGGCTTTGAGAATCATGAAACTGTGGCCTATGAGTTCATGTCCCAGGTGAGTGTCCAACGATTAGGGCTGGTGTCCTGTGCTGCCTTCAGTTTGATTTGGGTAGGTTTGCTGAACACTCACCCATCTGGTGTGATTAAAACACCTGAAATGATGGACAGCCAATGCTACTAGGTAGAAACTCCTCATTTCATTCTTGCTTCCCAGGCTGCTGTGGAATTAAGCTCCATTGCTACTGATTTGAATACTCAGTCTGACAACAGTGGTATGTTGCAATGCTGCCTCCTGCTCGTGTAGTTGGTTCACTGGAGGAGTGTAGTTTTCCCAGCATAAAATGCTCCTTCACTGCTTCTGTCTCCAGCTCTTGATACCCAGCTGGTATTGCCCTGACCACAAGCACTCTTTGGAAGTTTTCTAAAATCTGCAAGTGTTCACAACTGCTATGCTGGGCTTTGCCAATTAAAATCCTTGTATTGGAACTATTATAAACTACTCTGAAAATCTATTTGAACTTGTAACGTGGTCTTAAGCCCTACTTGTTGCAAAAATCTTCCCCTCCTATCCATCATGTAAAGAACCAGTGTGTTCCATGTTATCCATGTTGTACCTTTGTCCTAATCTTTCCTCTAATACTGCTACTAAATGCATGTTTTTAAACAGAGTTGCTGATAAGCTGGGTTTGCTCACTGTGTTGTATCAGTTGCTGTTGTAGCACAGTTCTGACCATGAGAGCAGCGTGGCCATAATGTACTTTCCATTAGAGATACAGTTCAAGATTTGTCTATTCTCTGAAGATTCTTCATCTGTGTAGAAGCAGTGCAAGTGCTTTTCTTACCTACTATGTCATCACTGACCTGCCATCAACTTCTGCTCTGCTAATTTGTGTGTCTCAAAGAACCAAATCTTCTTTGAGGATTGTTTCTGCTGCTGAAGTTCTGTGTTTGAATTGGTGCTTGAAATGAGGAAAATTTCAATCTTCAGATTATATGTGGGATCTCACTTGCTTGCTATGACCACTTGAATACTATTTCTTGTAAGACTTTTTTTCTGGTCTGTGGATTTACTTGATTTTTACACTCTATATGAAAGATTTTTTTCCCTGCCTGAAGCTTTTAACAAATGCAAATCTGGACAGTTTCTTGCTGTGTCAGTAGCAGGTGTGATTTTCTTTTTTCTGATGTATTCTGATTGAGTCTTGCTTTCTCCCTTGTCTAGGCCTTCTCTCTATATGAAGATGAAATCAGTGACTCAAAAGCACAGCTGGCTGCAATCACCTTGATAATTGGGACATTTGAGAGGATGAAGTGCTTCAGTGAGGAGAACCATGAGCCTTTGAGGACTCAGTGTGCACTGGCAGCCTCCAAACTCCTGAAGAAGCCAGACCAGTGCCGAGCTGTGAGCACTTGTGCCCATCTGTTCTGGTCTGGCCGAAACACTGACAAGAATGGAGAGGAGGTAAGAACTAAGTGGCAGCAGTGGGACACGTCCTGCTTCAGAAACAGTTCTGCCTTCTCTATAGACACTTCTAAAGTAGATACATGGGTGAAGTAGGTTTGGTTGGAATTTATTCTAATACATGGAATTTCTAATACTCACTGCATTGTAAACTGCATAAATAAAAAAATGGAGAAAACTCTAATTTAGGAGTGGAAGTTCCAGGCAAGCTTTTGAGTGTCAGCTAGTTAAAGGATAGCTGACTGTGCAGCACTTTGCTTGTATTTATTGTATTAGCTCAGTTTGCATGTGAACTATTCCAAATTAAAGATACAAGTTGTTGAAGCTAAGGTAGAAAAATCCTCTCTGCTCTTTAGGGCTTGTCACATAAGCTGTTGTCATTTTAAAGAGCAGTGTTTGAAACATATTTTTCGAAGTATGCATTACGATACATGTTACAAAATTGAGTTAATTGATCTCATAATTGAAGGCTTTCAACAACTGTTTATGTTACTGTGCAATTTAACAAAATCTAATGTTGGTGGCAGTCAGGCAGGGTGGGCTTTCAGTGACAGCTTGCTCTTTGCAGTTTGTGTAGTTTCGTGTTTCCCTGGCAGACCCCCAGGAAATGCTGTGTGTGCCAAGGGAAGAGATACTGGAGCTCCTAAGGTTCTTTTATTTCTTGTAACTTTGGTGTTTTTCCTTCTA
This sequence comes from Cettia cetti, assembly GCA_013401135.1. Taxonomy (NCBI): domain Eukaryota; kingdom Metazoa; phylum Chordata; class Aves; order Passeriformes; family Sylviidae; genus Cettia; species Cettia cetti. Next base: position 21,435 of record VZUI01040650.1, read on the forward strand.
GCTTCATGGAGGAAAAAGAGTGATGGAATGCCTAAAGAAGGCTCTGAAGATAGCAAATCAGTGCATGGACCCTTCTCTGCAAGTCCAGCTTTTCATAGAAATTCTGAATAGATATATCTATTTTTATGAAAAGGAAAATGAGGCGGTGAGTGGAAATCCATTCTCTGTTGCATCTTTTTTAAGGAGCATTTCTTTAAGCTCTTCATTCACCCATCACAAATTCTCTTCAGTTTGCCCTATAGCCTCATGAGAGGCACAAGTTCTTGTGATAAGAGAGGAGTCAATTCTTGATGTGCTAGTAAAACTATGGGATTAAACTTCTCACATTGGGGGGAAATGTTTGCAGTTTAGTTATGAATTTAAATATTGTGAGACTTGTATACCTGAAATATTTTAGATTAAAACTTACTGGAACTTACATGAGAAAGTGGTAAGATCCTAGCTTTAGAGGTACACATTTATTAATGTGTACGTAAGGGAAAGAAAATTCTTTACAGGTGTTCGTGGTGACTGCTAACTCTTCCAGGCTGGTGTAAGCTTTAATTTCACAAAATAGATATGACACCATATTTACTCAGCCTAAATTGTGTGCATGTAGAATCTGAGATAGTTACCTGATCCATTTTCTGTTAGCAGATAAAGAAGAGTTATGCAGTTTGCAAAACCTGCTTGGTCAAGTAGATCAGTGTCTCCTCTGATGTCATTGATTGAGAGCAGACATTAAAGAATACCCTGTAGTTCTGAGAGAATTCCTAAAGAAATTTGAGGGATTTGCTGACTTTCCAATAACTGAACTTCTCAGTATAGGAGTGCTCTAGTATAGGAGATGCTGCGTGTGATGAGGATGAAAATAAAGCTGTGAATTTCAAAGCATTTGGAAGATGTAAAAATACTCTCTGGATACTCTGGTGTCTTGCAGTGCATTTTGTGTAGTGCTGAACTTCAGCCCATAGGCAGCTATGACTTGTTCTCTAAGAATAACTTTAAATCTGATATTGCCATCCTGACTGACTTGTATAAGAAACAATTATCTCCCAGTGCATATACAGTCTGATGGTGTGTGCCATTTGTTTGAAGCTTTTTAAATTTGTATTGAATACACTGGAGAGAAATGCTGTTGGAATAGTTAAAAAGCTATCAGGCTAATGACAAGGTTTTCACATTTGCTGGGATGGGGCAATTTCCACAGAACTCTGAAACTGGATGGAAGGGTGCTGTGGGGAGCCAGAGAAGGCAGTCCCCAACAGTTTGTCTGTACTGCAGTCTTACCAGCATTTGGAAGGATTGTCCAAATACAGATAACTTAAAGAGAAGTCTGTTGAAACTAATGTCTGCACTTGTACACAGATGGTGTTGATGACTTCTCTTTTATGTTCTGTAGGTGACAATTCAGGTTTTGAATCAGCTTATACAGAAGATCAGAGAAGATCTCCCAAACCTTGAGTCTACTGAAGAAACAGAACAAATTAACAAACACTTTCACAACACACTGGAGCACTTGCGTCTGAGGAGGGAATCACCAGAATCTGAGGAGCTAATTTATGAAGGTCTTGTTCTTTAGAAAGACACTCACTGTACCTGTTTTCATTTACATACCGTATTTTTTTTAAGATAGGTTCCTAGGTTGTGCCTTTCAGAAATGTCAAATTAACATTCATGTGTTCAGTCTGGCAGTTCAAACACTTGTGTTGAGTACTCTAACAAATTTGGAAGGTTGGACCAGCAACTACAGGTTTCATCAGTTAGCATGGCTGAAACTTTCTTTGAAATCCATGTGACATGGTAGGGCTCTTCAGTTCTGATTTCTCTTCTGTCTGTTCACTGTTGCTTCTGTAGCACTAGAGTTCTAAACTGGCAGTGACTGTCAGCTGAAACTGTGTCTGATCCTTACAGAGCATCAGATTTTTGGGATTATTGTACGTCAAATTCTGCTTGTGCTTTTCTTTTAATGCGAGTTAAGACTAAGTGTAATATTTTTCCCTAAAACTAGAATATATTAATGCATGTTTGGAGAGTTTTAAAGTACCATGTTCAAAAACAGAAGTTATATTTTGCATATTAAGGCTCTGTGACATTCAGTGAGGGCCAGTACTGTGCACAGGGCATATTTATCAAGATAATTTTGTTCCAAATAGTATAAAAAAATAGAGAAATTGCAATCTATATAGATATGTATAACCTTCATTACTGTAAATTTAGGGGAAAAATGCATTACACAAGTTTATTCAGTATCATGATTTTGCACCAGTGAAATAAAGTTGCTATTAACACCTGTTGTTTCATGTCTCTTCAGAGCCCACTGTTGAACCTTCTGATAAAAGTGAAAGAACTTTAGTTTTGTAGGGACAGACAAATCAAGGCGTAGTTACCCTGGCTGAGCTGGGTGACTGCTGGCATTTCTAATGTAGGAGTCTGTGATACAAACCCAGTGTTTCTCCACATGGTGCTGAGATGATGTGTGCTCACATTTCAGAATGCTTTTATGCCTACCTGGAGTGAGGAAGAATCCTACTGGATTCTGTGCCAGAGTTGAGTGGCAATTGAATGACAGTGCTGGAGGAAACTGAGCAGTAGAGCACAGCCAGTGGCAGCTGCTGCAAAGCTGGTCCAGTCCATGGGTCAATGCCAGTTGCTGAAAGTTTTCACCTGTCTGGTTTGCCTTTACTGAATGTGGTGTCCTAAAGATAACTGATTGAATTGCATTACTTCTTGAGTGACCACTGTTTTCTGAAAATGTGTCCTGGCTTGATTGTATAGTAAACGAGACTTTGGTGGGATTGTTCAGTAATTTAGTGCTACCTGTTTTCTGAAAAAGGCAAATACAATTCTAGGAAACAATTGCAGAGTAGACAACAATTAGATCATTGATATGCTGATGAATAAGTCTGGCTTGGAAGGGAGGAGGAATGAATGAATTTTAAAGGCTTTACTTCCCCAGGTTTATAATTGATGCTAATTCAAAAATCTTCATGTTGCTCTGTATCTGCTGAAACTGTTCCTCATAGAACTGTTAAGCTGTTTTGTTATAGCACATCCATAGCAGAATATGGTGGTGATGTTCATGTGGATATGTTCATAGTGTAGGGATATGCCCTCCTAGTTTACAGTATTTGCTAACCATGTTTGTTTAGTTCTCAGTGTCAGTCCTTGTAACTTAGAAAGTGTCTTTGAAATACCAGTTTGCAGTTTGAACTGCAGTCACCCAAATGTAGACTGGTGCTTTTTCACCCTCTCCCACTTGTTAGGGCTACACAGTTAGGACTCTTCCACAGCTCTTAATTACTTTTATTGAAAGTTTACAAAGTAAATAATTTTACTGCCTGTAAACTTTAAGATGACTTGTATTACCATGCATTTTGACTGTGGCAATGGACAACTCAAGCTGTTCAGTAACTATCACAGTAACTAATCATTTGTCAGCAAAGGAAAGCATCTGTTAGGTTATGTAGTAAATGCTGGTGATGGTGGAACAAACTTGAATCATTAGTGATGCTCAATGTGACACCTTGTGGGACAAATCTACTCCAAACTCAGGATCAGTTGTGAGAGCTGCTCCTGTGGCACAGGCACAATGGCAGAGACACTTTTGGACAGTAGCAAGGCTGGAAATGGTAACAGACTTGGAGCCATGCCAGTGGTGATGCCTAACCTGGGAAGTATCTCAACACTGGAAGTGATACTTTCTTGACCACTAATGGCTCCATGGCTGGAAAGATTCAATGGGTGGGGTAGGGGAAAACAACACTTTCTTCTTTTAATCTAGCCAGAAGTAGAAAGGTACTGGAAGGGGAGTTTACCTAAACCTCTGTCTGGATCTCACAGAACTACTTAGCCTTAGTCCTTACAGCAAAGAATAGAGTAAAACCCTCAGGCCTGTAAGGAGCAGAACTGTGACCTCAGTAGATTCCTGCCTGTGCAGGATCCTGGTGGGGGGCAGGAAGCCACTGCTGAGGCAGGGAACTCCTAGTGAAACTCTTCCAGTGTATAAGTTACTAATTCTTCTATCTCCTCTTAAAAAGCTCAAAACCCTTTTATACTTCTGTTTCTGGACTTTGTTCTGCTAAATATTCCATTCTCTTCTATTTCCATCACCTTTTCCACTCAAATCAGTGCTCCCTTACCTGCTACAGTTGCTCATCTTCTCTTCTCTGATAACGTCACTGTTGTGCTGCCTCCTGTCCATGCTTTTCCTGTATTTCTATGGTTGCTCATGTCTTGTCTGACTTGTCACTAAGTGGAGGGGGAAAGGCAACCTAGACTCAACAAGTCAGACCTTGATGTCTTGGGCTTGGGGTAACAGACCCAAGATTAATGTGTTATGAAATTCTGGCAATATTTACAGTTATTAAAAGTGACAGAACCTGAACTCTAATTATTAGCCATGAAAGGTTTTTTTTTTCAGCACTTCAACACTAGTGCACCATTACTAGAAAATATACTGTTAGTGTAATTCCCAAAGAGCATTGAAAAATGACCTTTCTTTTCATTGCTGTGATTTTCCCAGCTATGTGGATGACTTTATTTCTACATATTCATAAATATCTACACTTCTGCCTACTTACCAATATTCTATAAATATTTGCAGGTATTGCAATACTTGCTTTTTGGTGCTCTTACCAAATACAAGATGTACTAATTTTCAGCCTTGCTACTTTTCACATCAAAATGTCAGGATGAATTTTAGCCTTTCGTGGACAAAGGAGTTTTATGAAGGCTTTCCTAAAGCTCGTGTGACACAGTGGGTAGAGAACAGGGTTAATGGCTGAGTTCACCCACAGAAGCCAGAATGAGATCTCATAGAGGGAGTAGTGCACACAGTGCCCATGGCAGGCTGCCCTGATGATCATCAGGAGAGTGTATGGAGCCCAGCACAACCCAAACACACAGACAATAACTGCTAAAGACTTGGCTACTCTTTTATCCCGGGAAAGTCTAAATCTGTTTGCCATAATGCTAGCAACGTCCACGTTGCTGCTGGGGTGGCAAAGGCTTTCTGTTGCTTTGCAGAAGCTGTTCCTGGGAGGCCTGGTCTGTACATCCACCTGGAGGGGTGGAAGGTCACGACTGACACTCAGATTTGATGGCTGATGGCCAGGCTCGGCCGAGGCCTGAAGCCTTGGAGCTTTCCTTGGGAGAAGAAGGCTGCTTGCTCTCTTCTCATGTTTGTCTCTGTCAGTTGGCTTTACAAAAAACACAGTTTGTTCCCTTTTTACCCTCTGGAAATTCATTTCACAGTCCTCTTGACCAGGTGAGAGGTTTTCATTTCGGAGCAATGTGCGTTTTCTGATGTTAAGGTAAATACTTATATTAAAGTACGTAACAGTGATGAAAGGTGTAAAGAATTCAACAGTAGAGGCAATCATTAGGAAATACCAGTTGTAGAAGAATTCTGCATGACATTCTCCTTCAGGGACGATGCTCTTTTGGGCAATGTGCTCCCAACTGAGAATGGCTGGCCCATAGAGGAGAAAAGCAGCAATCCATACAGTCATCATCTTCAGTACTGCATTTCTGGTCATCCCTTGCTGAGCCCTGTAGCTGACCTGAGGGACAAAAGTCACACACATTACACGTATCCCAAACTGTTTTGTGGCTGCTGTGGAGCATTACCCTCTCTGTCACTTGTGAGGCTTGGTGAGAGACTGGTTTTGGGATCAGGGTTAGACCAAGCTCACTGGTAATACAGAAGTTATTTCTGAAATATGCCTTCCAAGAAACCTTATCAAAGTGTTTGAGTAAGTTCTGAGAATGTGCATTAGATCTTAAGAGCTCAAAAACCAAATCTCCTTCAAAGCGAATAACTACTGCTCTTCCTAGAATTGGTTGTCACCAGTTGCTTCATATTTAATTGCATTAGCTGTGATACCTTTTTATAAAATGGTTAAAAATGTTTATTGGATGCTTTATTTGGAATTCTTAAATCATTCGAAATACATAAGAGGGTTTGAATTCACAGACCATTGTGCAAGTTCTTTCCTTTCTACTTTGTAGAGGGACTCTTTTTCTTAATGTGAAAATCACACAAAAAGTTTACAACTTTTTTTTTAATATATATTTGATTTCATTCTTTCATGAAGTACTTGCAGAATTCCTGTTTGAAGTTTAGGTGTGTAGGTGGAGTGTTCTGGTCTGCAAAGTGCTTTACAGAAGAATGACTGATTTCCATTATTTAGAAAATAGAGAAGATAAGGTGCCGAAATAAGAATTGTGTCAGTAATACTGAGTCAGTGAGCCATATCAGCAATGGAATTCATCAGAATCTTAAAATCAAGATCATCTTCTGTATTCTGATTCCCTGGAATGTTTTGTCCCTGAGGCACTGGATAAATACTCATGTAGTGGCTTGGAATTCACCCTTCACATCCCATGGTGCAGCCACACAGCGTTTGGAATATGAAGTCCTCAGCCTTAAATTCTGTACAGGGTTCATGTTTACTGCCCCCATCCGTGGGCCTTGATCTCCACCGCCAGTGCTCTTCTGGTAGAGGAGCCACAGAGCTTAGGAAACCTGAGTGTGTCTGAATTTGGTCTGATTTTGCAGTCCTTAACAAAGCTATGATTAATCAATCAGGAGCGGTCTTGGAGGAAGTTACAATTTTCATTGAGATGGAGAATAATTTGGAACTTAGGACATTCCTGTTTATATGTTCTCATACTGCCCTAACCCAACAGTCATTTTCTGTACTCTCGCTTGGGGAGGGATTTTTATATGAGGGATTGATTTGAAGTATTTTAAAGTGAATGGTTATTTTCATTTATTATGACCAGTTTCCATTTCTGTTTCTGAAACCATCTAGTTTATATATTTATACTATGTGCATAGTCATGAGAGATTGGTTTATGAAAGAAAAATTCATGGCTAATTCAGAACCTAGAAAATAAAGGAATTCTGAGTGTTGACTGTTTAAGAATTAATCTGTTCATTTCTCCCTCTTCAAAAAGAAGTTGCTAAAACTGCTGAATTGATTCTACAGCCTCTCTTTGTACTGTTTGTGATTTAAATGAGCAACAAACCTAAGTGAGCATTTTAAGAAAATGTGGGTGGAACATAACTAAGAAGTGTGTGTACAAGTGTGAAACCTATTAACAGGTAAAATATGTTATTTGGACACCATCCAAAATACTTTAGGTATTATGATCTAGGTGAAAATTAAGTGCAAAGTCTAATTTTCCATTTTTAGTAAGTGGTGTGCTCTAGACATGACTTGAGCTACCTCAGTGGCCGTTATATGGAAATGGCTTTTGCATCCTGTGCTAGATGTTAATTTATAATCTGCCGCTTTTGACCCGTACACAGCGGTACACATCAAATCCCCCTGACAGTTTGATACCCACTGCAAGGAGCTCTCTGCCTTGTGCCACAGCTGGGCTGCCCGGGGCTATCAGCTGCCAACGGGGGCATGGCCGTGTCCTGAGGGAGCACCTCTGGTTCAGCTGGGTAATACTTCTAAAGCTTATTCAAGGTGTAGCTGGGGAGGAAATAAGTACCTTGTTCCCTTTGCAGACACAGCCTGTGCCTGTTTCTAAAGCAGAGTACCTCTTCCACTGTAAAAGTGAGAAGGAAATTTTCTGGCAAAGCCGATCACTCTCAGAACTATTTCCGGGACGGAGAGGAGCTGCCTCGATCGCCCCTGTCTCATGTGCTGTTCGAGAGAGGCTCAAGGGCGTTGAAAGCCAGGTGCCCTAAGCAAAATCCCCTGCCTGGCAGGGCAGCCCCTGCCGCCCCCGCTGGCACCCCCTGCCCAGCCCTTACCGCTCTGGTGACACAGATGAACCTGTCGAAGCTGATCAGGACGATGTTGAAGACGGAGGCGGTGCACACCAGGTAGTCCACCACCAGCCACAGCTTACACAAGCCCCTGCCGAGCCTCCACTCGCCCGTCAGCACGTAGGGGATGTAGAGGGGGATGCAGAAGCCGCCTGCGGACAGAGCTCGGCGGTGACAAGGGCACAGCCACCCCCCCCGCCCCGCGGAGCCCCGGTACTCACCCACCAGCAGGTCGGCGACGGCCAGGTTCAAGAAGAAGAAGTTGCCCTGCGTGCGGAGGCTCCGGTCCACCACGAACGCCAGAATGACCAGGGCATTGCCCAGCACCGTGGCCAGCACCAGCAGCCCCATGAGCGCGGCCAGCAGCGCGGCGGTGCCGGCGGGGAAGGGCCCGCCCGCCGCACAGGCGCCGCCGGACTGGTTGAGCCACGGCCCGTCCCGACCCATGCTGCCGGCGGAGCGCCCGCGGCGCTGCCCGGAGCCGGAGCCGGGCTGCGGCACCGCCCCGCCGGGCGGAGCGAGGGGCCGGGCCTGGCAGCCCTGCCCCGTCCTTCCCTGTCCCGCCCAGCCCGCCCCGCCCGCTGCTGGGTTCGGCGCCGCTTCGGCAAAACTTCCAGCGTCCGGCGGCCGCGCAGGGGAGAGCGGGCCGCGGCAGCCAAGTGCGGCTCGGCACGGACGCTCCCGGGCTCTCCCAGTCCGTTCGCAGCCGCTGCCGGGGCGGTGCCTGCCCTGTTCCCGACTCTGTATCTCAGCTCGCCCCCTGGCCCTCGGGACGCCCCGGTGATCTCTTCTCTCTGCCGTTCCGGGCGGGCTGTGCCCTCTCCCCCTCAGGGGCGGCGACTGACTGCCCTGCCCGGCTACGCCTTTCCACAAAATTTGCAGGAATGATGTATTTCTGAGGCGTCTCTTTTCAAAACTGGCAGTGGCCTTGGGCAGTGTTTAAAGTGCATTGTAGCAGTGATGTCGGGGAGCCAGTTTTACCGCAGAAGGCAGCTCTGTTCCAAAACCCAAACCCAGGAGCAGCCAGGGACGGGCCTGGGCCTCCCTCAGCCTCTGGCACGATGGCTCAGGCGGCCGGGGAGCAGGAGGGGGACACAGTGACCCCTGAAAGAGCTGCTCAGGCTGCTGAGGTTTGCTGACCTTGAAGGGTAATTCTGAAGAGGAAATAGAGCTTTACCTCTACTCTCCTGATTTGGTCCACTGGATCTCATTTGCCTTAAAATACAAGGCCATTGAGGGATGGGCTTTGCCTCCCTTTCTATGAGTTCCGTGCAGGCTGAGAGCACTTTGGGATTTGCTTCGGTATCACTAAAAGGCAACAGAACTTGCTCAAAACCAATGCATAATCTTCCCTTAATTCAGCCAATGTTTCACATGCGGCAAACTCCTCTTTGATAAAAGATTTGCATAAATCGGCAGTTTGAAATAAGTTTAGAAGCAATCACAAGAGCTTTCTAAAGAGGACTATTCCAGTGGGCATCAGGTACGACAACAAGAGCAGCTGAATAACTTCTCTATTATTTGTCTGGGGTGGTACATGTGTTTTCAGGGTAAGTGATTTTCCTCAGCCTTTTCCTCAGGGGGCAAGATCAAGCCTTTGTCAATGCTAGAAGTACAAATTCCAGGCCAGTTAATCCCTGTAAATCAGGAGCTCCACTGAGGATAGTTTGCAATTTAGACTGCTTATGATATGGCCAATCCAGAGACAGAAACCACATCTGCATATCTAATATGTCTGAGGAAAATACTCTTTTTATGTGTTCCCATATCATTTTCTCCCTAAAGCAAATAAGTAAAGCCATGCAAAACTAAAGTGAAAAGAAAATTGGAGCTTGTTACCACAGTGATTATTATTAACCCCTAGTTTGGGAACTCATTTTTTCTACCCTCTGAGCCCCATTGGCATTTTTCCATTCACTTAAGTTTGGACAAGATCAAGCTTGTGATATTTATTTACTGCTCTCTGATTGTGTTGTGGTATTTAAAAGATAAAGAGTTGGCCATGAGACTCAAAAGAGAAAAAAATATCTCAAGCATGGGAGAATTTATTCTTTCATGAATAATTGTGTGAGTTTGCAGCCTGCAAACTTGTATTCTTTATATGAAGTAACTTTTGTAGTGTTTTACCTTCTGGCAGATATTGAGATTCTCAGCAAGTCCCGTATTTGCCTTTACTCCTTTTAATGCTTCTTTATATTGCTGCTTTGACAAGGGATGATGTCTTAACAAAACTCTGTTCCTAAAAACATGAACTATCAGTCCATAACTCTGCATTTGGGAGACTTACTGTTGAAAACTGTGCTTGTGCTGTCCAGAGACCTTGCAGACAGCAGATACAAGTGTGCATTAGGTGAGCAGCACTCTCAGAACAGCAGGTCTTAAAATCCAGACTTCAAGCATTTTATTTTACCCTGAAAAAGAATTTTTTTTCATGCTCTGTGAGTTACTGCCTTTTTCTGAAAACATAATTTGTTCTTTATCTTTCTCTAATCCTCAGAGCAAGAAACGTATTATTAGAGTTAGTAAGAGGAATGACAATAGCCCAAGAAAATGAAAGATGGAGTGTTGTTTTCCAAGGCATATCAATACCAATGTGTTCTGAAATTTTAACATTTCCTTATGATTTCCTGATAATTGTTTTCACTTCCAAAGACATCCTTCAGTAATTTCTGAGAGCTGTCTGAATCATACAATTTCCCATGACTCTAGCATATGTGGGTGAGTATATCCAGAGCACTGACAGAAAAACAGAATGATTTCCCCACTCTGCAGACAGATAACACTTTTCCCAGATCAGGGCAAAATCAGCTTCCAAAAAAGACTTGGAAAACCACATGGAGAGGGGGTACACTCCAGCTGGAGTAGAGCCTGTAGGGCCAGAGGGTGCTGAAGACCTCTGCTGGTATCTTCTTAGAGTTAAGTAAGGTAATAAATATATTTACATTGGGTCTTTGCCTGAACCTGAAACCAAACCTAAATTGTTGTGCCCTTTCCAAATAGCACAGTGTACATAATGTTCTTCTTGTTGTTCTTTACAGAGATACTTTTATTCCTAAGATTTCACATGCAGGGCAGTTTTCTCAGTGTGCCACAAGCTCTCTGGTACCAAAGCTTTACTGAAGCTAAAGGGCAATTGTTGGACATTTCAGGAGTGGGATGTCATAGCTGGAACCTTCACTTATTTAAAAGAAACTATGCACTAGTAGTTTTGCAAATCATGACAAAATATTTACTTGCTAATAGCCCCATTTTATATTTAGATGTTGTTGTCAACGATCCTCTTGCTATGAGTGATCAGTATTTTGGCCAGGAAAAGAGGAGTGATTTTTAGACTCTGCAAAAATGCCTATAAAGCTTTATCACCTGGGAAATCAAATAATGCCGTTGGAGCTGATCCTAGTTAAGTGAATGGGGAAAACTAAATTCTGCCATGAGCATTTCCTATTAGCCTTATAGCCTTTGCCAACCAGATTTTGCTTGCCTGCTGATTCATTTTTTTTAATGTTTTGTCGAAGTCTTCCTTCAAATGATGCAGTTCACATTTTCTTCTTGTTCTCACACACGCAGGGAAAACTCAACTGTTTGCTCAGTGCCAGTGGAAGGGCACCTGTTCCAGAGTTCACAGTGCTCCTGACCATTACCGAGGAGGCAGTTGCTTTTCTTCAGTAAGGAAACATCCACTAGACCTTAGTCCTGTGGGGGCTGTGGGATCTTCAGCGTAGGTGAATGGCTCTGGCACAAAGAAAGCAGACTGTAAGCCCTTCGGTTCTTGATGAGAGGCATCATCACCTGCTCAGACATCAGGAAACCGCTTTCCATCCTCTTCGAGGGTGACTTGCTGCTTAATGAAAGCCTGCTGTGCTCAGGTGTGACAAAGAGGCAGCCCCAGGGAGGTGCGAGGGGCCAGGCTGGGGCGGGTGGGGTCTGCTCGGTGCGGTGCAGTTCAGTCTGCTCCGTGGGAATTCATCCAAACATCACGAGCCTGAGACCCCCCCCCCCCGAAGTCTGGCTTTATTGTGTTAATAACTATTTCTCAAGAAGTAAGACTTGTGAGTTTGATGAATGCAGATGAGAGATATGAAATATGATTTAACTAATGGAGTTGAATAATTAGGCTGCAATGAATAGAAATAGTCATCCCATAGGCCATTGCCTTAAGGTTACACCAGAATTTTATTAGCATTGAGAAACATTGTAACAAAATAAAGGCACTGCAAGTAGTTTTATTTCCTTTTGCTCCTTCTGGATTCATTCAACCATTTCACCTGTTGTTCCTGGCACCCTGTATTCCAGTTCAGCAGTCTGGCGTGTTTGGCATTGGTGTGCTTCCTATTCTGAATACTTCATGCATCAGTATTTCACTTAGGCAATTTCATTTATACTGACAGCATCAAAGGATGTCGTCCTGATTTTGTCTCTTGGCTGCAAGTACATTACAGAGGACCAAATGTTCTCTGGTTACATTCAGTGAGGGCTGGACAGACTTCCAAAAATATCTCTTAATGTTGTATTGGTGATGAGAGCATTGCAAAAATCAGAGGTACCCAGACTGTAGTTTATTCCACATTTTTAGTTCCTTCTTCCTTAATCCTTGGAAAATTTCCTTTCCCCCCTGGTTTGTCAGTTCTTTCATTTGCACCGATAATGTCCAGATACATAATCTGGCTAATGGGGCCATTCTAGCCAGAGTGATAAGTTCTAGGCAGAGTGTCTCTGGCATTTGAATGTATTTGCACAACACCTCCTTTTCCACCAGCAGATGGCATTCCCCAGGAATAAACTGGAGTCGTGGCTGCTGTATCTCCTGCTGGTCCAGCATTCCCAAGGAATAAGCTGGAAGCACATCTGCTCTCTATATCTCCTGCCCCAGCCAGGAAGGTATTCCCATGGCAAGCTGATAATAAGCACAGATTCACAATATTCTCCCCAGCGTCTCTAAACATGCATTTTATCTGTGTCAGAAGTCACTTTCAGTGGATACTGAAAGTTCATGTAAATTCTGACCATAAGTTTATCCATTGAGGGTAAGTACACCCAAACCTGCAACTGCATTCTCAAGAATTCCCTGTGCTGCAAACCCTTGGAGACTAGGAGGGTGTTCTGGGGAAGTTTCATTATATGATTGCTTTGTTTTCATGCTCTTTTCCTGGCAAAACTTTCTGTGGGAGACAGGATTTAAGTCACTGGGCCTGATCTGGTTTGGATGTTCTTATATTAGCCCTTGGTTTTCAAAATCTCAGCCTTGATCATAACCAGAGCCAGATGATGAATTCTTGCATCAAAGGGAAACATAATTAGGGCTTTGCTGTTGAGAGCAGCCTGCATCTAGCAGGATAATGCAAGATTAAATAATAAATGAACATAAATTCGAAAAACATTCATTCATAAGGTAACTAAACTGAGCTATCTGGCGTGTTGGAGGAAAGGATATCAGAAACATTTTATAAAATTCAAAAGAGAGTATCAGAAATTAGCCATTTGTATTGGAAGGCAGTGCAGAGACCTGGCCTGATGTCAGGCCATTCAAAGCTGAAAAGGCAATGTGTTTGAATGGATGAAACTTGCTTATATTGCAGCGTGTCTGGGGCTCATGTTTCCTTCTGTGATGTGGCAGAGGTAGAACCATTTAGCCCTCTCTTCACTCATGTCTTCAGGATGGAAGCTGAAAGACTGAGGAGAAAACTGAGCTTGAATTCCTTAAATCTCTAAAGGTGCTGCAGTGACAGCTGTTGCAGGGAGAGTAGGGGACGAGGGAATTACAACCTGGTTGTTTGGACACCTGCTGTGGTTTTTGATTAATAACCCCTGGCCTTTTTTTTTTTTAATTCCCCAGGAGAATGATCTAATTGTAGAATTCCAGCATATACACAACTCCTTGCAAAGGAGATTTTGCCATCTAAAATTGAGAAAATAAGTAATTAAAATCTGGTTTTTTGAGAGTTTCCTTTTGGCTAGCTTTTGTGGCTTCCCTGTCAGTGTGCTGAATATTTGTTCACCTTTTATTAAAATGCCACACACACCCAAAGCACCTGACTCTGTGTAGTGGTGGGAATATCACATGGGGAGAGGAGCATCTGAGAGGCATCAGAGTGCATAGAAGGTGTTAAAACATAAATGTAGTTGTACAGATTTCTAAGTATAAGCAGTCTTTTCTTGAGGGGAAAAAATACAATTTTCTGAAAGGGTGCTATTTAACAGAGCTACAGAGCTGGTATCTATGGAAACTTAAAAACTACCCTGGAGAGAGGGTTGAGGAACGGCAGGATAATTAGCATTAAATACCTCCTAATGACAAACATTCGAGTTGTCTGTCTCACAGGAGACTTGCAAACTTCGAAAGAAATGCTTGATCATTAGGACACTCTTCCACTGTCAGAATAGCACAGAAGTCTGTCATTTATCAGCCCACAAAGGATTCTCTGAAGCTCTGGGCTGGCTGTGTAGGAGAGTGTCACTTGGGGAGGAGATAAAGATCACGTCAGAGGTGAAGCCTGGAAAACTCAGCTCATGAAATGTGTAATATATGAAGGCTCAGCTCACAGTGTGCTGTGAACCAGAGACTGGCACGGGGTGACAATTAAAGAATGAGCTGTCAGATCATGAAGACTTCATTAACAGATGGGAACTGACAGCAGAATAATGGGGGACTTTAATGGGTAATAACATTTCTACTAGGTACATCTGTAATGATAAAAATGCCCTTTTCTTGCTAATACCAGGACCTGGTAATTATTGTCAGGGAGATTGTCTTGCCCTCAGATTTGCACTGTATTTTATAGTCATTGAACCAGCCTTCAGTGCCAGCTTAGGGATGGGAATTCCATCCCCTTTTATATTCCTTCAGGTATTAATATTAACATTTTGATTTAACTTGTGATTTCATTTATAGTTTCTTTCATGTTCCAAGTGATGTCATCTTGTTTATAAAAAAAAATTGTTTTCTTCCTAAGCCTTTCACAACATTTTTGACCTTTCAATCAAGAAATTCAAGGATTTCAATGTGTGTGTATTTATTATGTGACTCATAGAAAAAACAGCTTCTAACATTGCTCTGCATTTTTGTAGCTTTCAAATCGCCACCACAACAACCTGTGTGTGCTGTCTATGAGAGTCAAACCCCAGATTTCAGTAGAATATTTGTTTGGTTTTGACTATGAAATATTTAAGAGATGGTCAGAAAAAGAAAGTGATCTGGGATTTATAGAAATCAATGAGACTCTTCTGTGGTTTTTTCATGCAGCTTCACGTGCCAGTCTAAATTTTCAGTGAATTACATGTCTTTTCATTTGTTGCTCTGCAGGGGTATTGGTGTAAATTACCACATTCTGCTGAGTTTATAGAGTAGGTGCTTCCCAAGGTTAATCAAGACACCAGTGTTTGGGGTCTGTGCTTCCCAAAGACTATCCAGAGTGACCTTGGCTTTGAACACTGGTACCTGAATTAGATGTCTGAAGTTACTGTGAATACTCACCCATCCATGTCTGGCTGATGGGACACAGTGTAGATTCATCAAATTAATTTTTCATCTTGCTTGTAAGAAGGATGATAAAAATCAGCTGTACTAAAATTTGATACTCATCCTTTGATGATGAGTTGAGTTTTGTTATTTGTACAAAGAATGTAATTGAAATGGAGTGGAAACACACGTGCTGCACTTCTAGCTGTGTGGTGAACTTGTCATCTCATCATAGAGATTAATGAGTTTCCTTCCACCAGATCAACCTTCAGATTTTCTCTGGTGCAACAGTAGCTTTATTTATTTCATGGACAGGGTGAAGAATTTTTGTGAAAATTTCAAGGTGAAGAGGGTGTAACATTTCTCAAATACCCAAAGGTGTTAGCCCCTATGTTGATCATGGCTGATCCATACTGTTTTTTCTGAGAGGTGACACTATGGTAAATGAGAAATGATACTACAATTGGTAATGATAGATATTATTGGTATTTTTCTCTTCATCACCTGTGTAGGTTTTCAAGGGCTCCTTACAGTTAGAATCAAGCTCTGATGCATCTGTTCAGGCTGTGACCACCCTTTTGAGTCTAGCCTTAATGGGAACACTTAAACAATAAGAGGTTATTGGCTAAGAAGACTCTACTCCATAAGAAAAAGCTCCCATTGCCTTCCTATGAAATACATCAACATCTGGAAATTGCCCGTGTGTCTCTTCTGCACCTTTTGGTTTGTTGGGTTTTGTTGGATTTCCCTCCTTGGATTCTCTTCTTTAGTCATCATGCAGAGGTTGAGGCTGCACAGGAACTTCTCCTAGAAGCAGAGATGCACAATGGAAGGGATTCTTGACAATCAGCAGGTCAATGGTATAAAACCAACCAGAAGGTGTCATCTTAAAATATTTTTCTACGTAGTCATCTGTGACATGAAAATAAGAAAAAGAAGGCTTGTTTTGTTCCCTATGTCCATAGTCTCAGCTTTAACTAACTCTCATGATTTGATATGCTGATAGCAGCTTCATCTTCTTATTCCAAATGTCATGCAGACTTTGCTCCTGAGCCAGTGTCAGGAGGGAAGCTCCCTGAGCAGCTTGTGTTTTTCCCAGCTGCAGAGGCAGCAGAGTAGCACATTCATCACCACATCCTGAGCAGTCTTCACTCCTATTCCAGTTTGCTAACAAGACTACCTAAAACCAGCAGAGCTGCTGCCTGCTTGAATGAAGCAGCTGCCTTTTCCAGCTGCTGCTTCTGTGGCCTGTCTGTCTCCGTTTTGGTTGCAATGAAACCTTCATGTTTTGAAGGATCTGCCTCTCTCCCCAGATAACCTTATCAGACCAGGATCCCTCTTAAAAACCAACAAACTATGCAAAGAAATAATTTGGGCAAGGTTTCCTGGTTTTGAGCTGGTATTTGCACTTTTAAATTCTCAGTTATACTTGAAGTTCGTGGCTCTGCAGTAACTGCTAAAGGTGCTAAGCCTGCAACAAGGGCCATGCTGAGCAGCTGCTTTGGAGTGATGCCTATATAAATTAGCTCAAAGTTACAAGATGCTTATATAGCTAGAGTTATAAGATATCAATATAACCTGATATCAGTATAACCTAAATCATGACTTTTTGTATATCTATATAACCTGATACCTATATAACCTGAATCATAGCTTTTTATACCTATACAACCTGATATAAAAAACTTTCTATACAATATCATGACTAGTATATGGTTAACCAGTTGCTTAATGCAAAAGACAAAAAAAAAAAAAGAAAAAACTCACCAGGTGGGTAGTTTTAGAGATAGATAAGTATAGTACACATGAGAAATTGGCAAGTACAAAGCCAACTAGCCACAAAACAGAGTTTAGGCTGGTTAGGACCAGACAGACCAAGGAACACCAGAACTGTGCATGCTCCAAAGACAAAGTTGAAAAGTTCTGACGTGAAGAAGATTTTGGAAGCCTTCATCAAGGACCCCTGGAGACCTCTGAACTGGGGAGTTGCAAGCACACTGCAAAAGAACTATTTATAACCCTGGAATCCTACAATGTAAATTAGTTCAGGCATGTATATGACAATGTTGTAGTGACACAGTAACACTCTGCAATACTTACTGTATAAATACACCACAGCACTTGACAAAGGTGGGTGAGTTGTGAGGAGAAATGCCCCTCACCTGCAGTGCTGCAATAAACAAATACCTGCTCTATAGACATCAGTCTGTGGAGATTTATTTCCAGCCTAGCTTTTGGCATCAGGGGGGAGATGCTTTAGAAGAGAGCAGTGGTGGCAGGATGAGCCTTCTTATTTTAGAGTAAGATGATATGATTGATATGATATTATGATATTAATTATATAATATTTATTATGTTATATTTTGATATTTATATCCATGGCCTCAGAAAGCTGAAATGAATAACATCATGAGTAAAGTATAAGAACATGCCATACATCTACAGTATTTAGGCTGACCTGATTTCCCTAGAAGTCAGTCCCTTTTAGTCACAGGTGAAATATTTGCTGTATTTTTCTTCCCAGTACCTAGGAGAGGGGGTTTGTATCACTTGGGCTCTCTTTGGGTGCAGCTATAATCTGCTCTATTACTGATTTCATGTTGTCTTTTCCTAGGCTAAGGTTTCTCCATGCGTGTTTATATGCATATATACAGACATACCTGAAATACATTTTCTGTTCTCTCTTAAGACTCATTGCTTTTGCTTGGATTTCTGCTACTGTTTTGGTCTTTCAGTCCCCACTTTTATGCTTTATCTTTGAGTTTTGTCCTGGCTATGCAAGTTTCTGGAGGACTTTTTGGTTCCCATGCAGTACAAGAGCTCAATGTAAGTGGCATTGCACTGTGATTCACACTGAAAATAACCAGCTTTGGTCCTGGCCTTTTATTAAGAGCTACTGGTTTTTATCATTCCTATCTATGTATCTATTCTAGCAAGGAGTTGTGGCAAGTTTTACCAGGCTAATTGGACAAGTGACAAGTACAGTAACTCCTTTCAATCTTTCCAGTGCAATATCTGGGACATTTCATTTTGATCTATTATATAATTTGAAAAGCCAGGCCATGTGTTGGTATTAGCAGAGTTTTATAAAGAACAATGTTTGATAAACTCAAAGAAATAGCTACAGATCAGGATGGATGAGGCATATAGAAAGTAAATGTATGTAAATATGGGATATTCCATTTGGAACCAGGTTTTTTTGATACAGTTAGAGAAAACCACTTGCTGTTATCTTCCTATAATCGGCAGCAGAGCTCTGAACAAAAGCATAGTCTCTCCCAGCCCCTCTCAGCCTTATCTTCTCAGAGGTGAAAGAGCTGGCTCAGTACCAGTGTTAACTCTTGGGCTGCAACACCTTTTTGTGACACGGGGAATTAGGACTGTGCCATTTCTTGGCAGCTTTTGAGAGGAGTCTGTCTGCTGCCTTGCCAAAAGCAGGATTTCTCACTGGGCACATTTGTTAGAAGCATATTGATGATATTCCTGTGAAGGCTTTTCAGGTCATCTGCTGTATTTCAGTGCCTGCTCACTCCCCCAGACTTCAGCAGGAAAACAGGAGCTGGTGTGTCACACGGGGGGCTGTGGCAGGGAGGGCTGATGTACTGTTGCTCCTGACAACATGGGAACCTCGGCTTTTTTGTACTTGGAATGGAGTTAATGAATGGAAGGAATCTGGCATGAAAACGTCAGTGACAAGCACGTGCCAGGGGTGTGGTTACAAGTGCTGCAAAATGCTTGATACCAAGAGAAGGATTTTAGTAAAAGATGCTTTTCATAAAGAAGATTTGGGATACTGGAGTTTTATCTGTCTAGCAGGAGGCTGCATACTTAGTGAGTTGAGATAGGAGATGGGCATGAACAAAATCAGTCAGCCTTTATTCGTCAGCACCGTCATGAGCACACAAGAAATTGTTCTCAGGCCCTGGGAATACCACACTGCCAGGCACTTCCCCCCAGCTAGGCACAACCATGCTTCCCTGTGCCACCAGCTCTGGGAACAGGTGCTGGGTACACCACAGCAAAACTGCCTGGGAGCTGGGGGAGTTAGCCCACCCTCTATTGCTGTGCTTTAATGCAGCTTTAATTGGATTTTTAATGCTTGCTTCCACCAAGCTTTGTTCCAGCCACAGGTGGGGCCACTGTCCTACCATGGATGGGGCTGAGCTTTCCACCTCTGGAATACTCCTTGCTTTTTACCTCCCTTTATTTCAAACAACGTAACAGCTATCCTGTTCAGAGAATAAAGATATAAGAGGAGGGGGTCTAAAAGGATGTAGTAAAAGAAAAAGCAGTAAAATATAATTAAGAGCTCTACCTGTCTAATTATTATTGTTATTTTCATAGAGCTTTAACAAGTAATTTTGTCTTATACTGATATTTAAATGGAGTTGCCTTTGTATTAGCAAGAGAAGAATTTTTATTTAAAGTACTTAGTGGGGATCTTGCCACTAATGTTGGTGTTTCATTTTTCTGCTGTGCCTCCAGAAGCTGTAACTAAAGGCCACAGCAGTGTCAGTCATTGCCCAGCTTGTGGAAGTTGTGGTGCTGAATTGGTTTCCTTGCAATGCTGCTCAGGGTTCCCTGAGCCCCTGCTGGCTCCCTGGGGGGACAGTGGGGAATTGGGTGCCTGGAGATCTGGGAAATCAGTTCCTCTGTGCAAATGAGATTGTGCAGACCCCACAGTGGGGGTGAGGATGGGCCCACCCTGGATCTGAGCCTTTGTGCATTCCCTGTGAGCATTTCTGCACAGTGCTGGGGGAGCTGAGAGCTGGACTGAGCCTGTGGAGAGCCTGCTGGCCATGCAGTGGCACCTACAGAATGTTGTGTTTGAATGGGACTTGCAAAATTACTGCCTTTGCACACCTTAGAAATACTTTAGACTATTTTTCACATGCTGGATATCTCCTGTGTGTTTTTGCTGTGTTGGAAAATGAAGGAAGCTGGCAAGGGAGAGAGCTGACTAGCAGCAGTCCTGGTTTAAGGACAATCTCTGGTTAGTTTGTGAAGGAGCCCAGCTGTATAGACAAAGCAATGGATTCTCATCAGCACACAGTGCTTTGCTTTGCTCCTCAAAAAAAGATTTATTTAAAGAAAGAGCATAAAAACAACATTAAGAACTTGGAATTTATTTAATCTCATTTTATTTTTTTAGCTGGCCAAGATCCATTCTCCACCTCAGTGGAATGTGTTCTACATTACAGACACTATTCCAGAGTGGGGATGTGTACAAAGGAAAGAAATGCAGTGGCTTCAGATAATATAAGATTTATATCTTTTATTTTTAAATAAATAGGGTCTGGTTTCGAAAGGTAAGATTTGCAGCTAATTAAAGGGCCACCAGAGAGGAAATTGGTTTGGATAAAACCAAAGGGGTTTTGTTCAAAAGAAAAATAATACTTTATTTTACACTACTTAATAATTATTTTATTTGTTTGTTTGGGTATAATTTAGAGATAGTATATATAGAACAAAATGAATTTTCATTGTCATATTTGAATTAAAACATTTCACTAAATAACCAAAATAGGTTTTTTTCATACAAGCAAATTAAGGTGTTAATTGAATGGATTGCAGTTTTTTGGAATCACTGGGTCACATATTTTATTGTTTTATAAACCACAGACCTTAGAATGTACCCCAGTACCTGCTTTACTGAGCAGAAAAACCTGCATTTTGTCTGAAACTCTTTTCTTCCTGAAAGGCCTTCAACATATTTTTAACATTCCCAAGTATCTTAAGAATTTTGTTAGAAGGAGAATTGGCTTTATCATTTAAGTTTGTATGTAGTTATGTGTTGTGCCATTATTGGAGCATGTAGTAAGATCATTGTGATTATGCACAAATTGCAAAGCAGATTGCAGAAAACTGAGTCAACTCCAGAAAAGCAAATCCCCAATGCAGTGTACTCTGCATTCCTTCTTCTGGCTTCTCCTGCCCAGGCTGAAGTGTCTGTTCTTCACTGCTCAGACTGGCACCGAGACAGCTCCAACTCCCCAAGCTGCCATCTGCTCAGACAATCATAAACCCACTGACAAGGGTTTGTCAGAAATCACTTCAGGCTAATTCATCTCTCTTCTGACACACTTTAGTAGCTAATTTTTAGGACCTTAATCCATCATTACTACACATTAGCTGTCAAGATAACAACACAGCTGTCCTCTGGAAAAAAGAACCTAAAGTACTCGAACTATCACAAAATTATAGGAGAATTGCTTTTAAATGGCCATGTTCAAAAATTTAACTGAGATTAAAAGAAGTGTAGATCAAAACAACATACCCCATCTCCAACAGCTGCATTCTGTTGCATCATTAGTAAATTTAATTTTGTTTTGTTTACAGTGAATGAAGAGGTGCAACGATCATGCAAAATCACTAGTGCAAGCGATTTTCATTCTCTTCAATCATGCCTTCTTCCTGACATAATTGTGCCTAACAATCTGTTGTGTTCTGCATCTGGTGTTATCATGATTTCATCTTTACATTTAATCACTGCATCTTAGCTATTCTTTCAAAGATGTGGTCAGCAGCTCTAGAGGGGCAGGAAGTTGAGGAGTCACTAATGGCAATGATGCCAGTGAAAATTTTGACAGTAATAAAGAACAGCATTCACTCTGTAACACAGTGCTAAATGCCTGTTATATGCATCTCACAGCAGTAGTCATAAAGCTGAAGCCTGTTTACAGTTTCTGGTTTTGCCCAAAGTCTCTATTTATTCCTATCAATTCTTAATTTCAATTTTAACATCTGTTGGAAAAATCTGCTTGCCTGTTGTTTATCTCCAAACAAAGAAAACATTTTGTTGTGGGCTGGGTTCCTATTGTACTCTGCAGTCAGTTGAGGAACATCTTGCATGAGCCTTGTTTTATGCCTCTGGTGCTCCTGATGCCTTTGAGGCATCTCGCAAGCAGCTTCCTGGCTCTTTTAAGGCCTTTCCCCAGAGAAATGTGTCTCTGAAGAAGGGGCCTTCCCAGTCCCAAGGGAACATGATCAATAGCTCTTCTGTTGCAGGTGAGTCTAAGTCCGGCATTCTGCATGAACGTGAATTTCCATTATTATGTAGAGTTCTACTGTAAATCAGTGTGTAGATTGAAAGTTCCCTCAGGTGAGATCACAGCTGAGGTGCAGCTATGTCTCAATATATGTAAAATCAGGAAAAGAAAAGAAAAAAAGGAGGAAAAAAATAGCCCCCCACCTATATTAGATCAGTTATCATCTGCACCCAGTTCTACTGAAGCATTCTCACAGAGTGGGTAAGGTTGGGAGCGACCTCTGGAGGTCATTCATCCAATCCCCCTGCTCAAAGCAGGGTCTCCTAGAATGTTCCTTTGTCTTCCATTGCTCTTCAGTGGATCTCGAAAACAGAACTGCAGCATCCTCTTCAATGAGCAAAAGGGCTAAAATCTGTTTTACCACCTTGATAAGCAGACACAGGTGTTGTGTTCCAGTGTTGGAAACTGCCGGGGGTTCCTTTAAAAGTAGACGGTCAGGAAGGAAATTAAGCCAAACAAGGCAAACATTGTATCTAAGAACCATTTATTGGTAACGAAAGAGAAAGTTAAAAAGGAGTTATCCTACTAAGGAGGCCTAGAGAAGACAGAGCAAGAGGAAGAAAAATGGGAGAGAGGGCGAGGGAGGAGAGAGGGCGAAGAGGCGTTCCCAGCGGAGCCGGGGAGCGCCGTCCATCCCGAGCCTGCGGACAGCACCGGGGCCGCACAGCTGGTGCCGGTGCTCGGGCAGGAGGGGCGCGGCGGCGATCACCGTGCTGGGCAGGCCCGGAGTGGCCCGGGATGGACACAGGCGGCTCAGGCAGGGCGTTGAGCAGGGACACAGGGAGGCAGGACAGACGCGAGGTCGAGCAAGAGCCAGCGAAGGCAGTAGAGCCGAAAGGTGAGCTGCGCCCAGGGCAAAAGCATAAGACTCAAAAAGCCCCGACAAAGCAAGTTTCGGCAAGCAAGCCTCAAAAAATTCTCTCGAATCACTAAGCCTCAAAAGCAAAAGCACAGCCCCAAGCCAAAAGCCCACACTCAAAAAGCAAGTTTGAAAAGTGCCTAAAGGGTCAAAAGGCAAGGGACAGAACAGCCCCCGAAGCCTGTGGAGCAGTTACTTTGATGCCCCTGGCTCCTCCCAGGGCCTGCCAGCGGACAGGGGACCATTGGCCCGGCCAATGCCATCAGCAGAGACCTTTTGCCATCGACTGCTGAGGGTCTCAGGGTGCAGCGGCTCCGGTGCTCCTCTGCTGACTGCTGTCCCATGTGAGACATGAACTGGCTGCCAGGCAAAGCCTCCCCAGAGACTTTGCTCCATCTTATCCTCGATGCCTCTTGGATACAGCGTGTGTGCAACCAACCCCTCCCCATGTGCCTCCCACAACCGTTGTTGAGGCATAACAAAACTGAACTGGCTCCTCACAACAAGGTTCAGTTTGCAAGGTCAGTCTGCTGAAACCTGCATTTCTGAAAATTAGGTGGTTGGCAGTACCAGGCATGTTTGTGGTTAAGAAAAACACAATGCCCAGCAGGCAAAGCATAAGGATTTTGGAAGCAGTAAAGTGAATTGCAAGATAAGAATGGTCTATAAACATGAAAATCCAAATAAGCAATGCTGCTTTTTTTTTTTTTAATTTTTTTTTTATATAAAGTGGCTGTTACAACACTCCTAAAGCCAGCTGGTATCTTCCTGAAGAAGCCAATATTGAGAAGATTCTGAAAATTATTGAGAACGGGTTTGAAAAATTTTATTTAAGGATCAATGCATTTATGTTTATAGTGGTTTAAGTTTATACTGCTACAAAAGAAAATCTAAAGACTGAAGAGATACCTGTGAAAGAACACCAGTTATCTAACCCAGTCTGTAATAAGCCAACTAATTAACAGCAATATACAGTTATGTGACACCATCCATCCCTTCCCATAAAAGTGGTTTGCAAATGCATTACTGAAATATATGCAGTAAAAAATATTATCTGCATTTTACAGTGCAGAAATGGACGCCTAGAAAGACTTCAGTGATTGCCATGGCAACAAAGAAAATGTGTGCCAAACCAAAAAAGGTACACAAGAGTGTTTTACTGTCTTATGTAGTGGTCTCTTTCTAATTTTTTTTTCTTTTGTGCATACTTGTTTCTTTCCCGTCACTGTCACATCTCTGCTGGCTTGGCTCAGATGCTTATTCCCCACATTTCATAGACATTTTCTGATTTCCAAGCCTTATATTAACTAATAATTTTTTTCATTGTGTGTAATTAAGTAATTTGGTCTTTTGATTTGATTTGTAGTTTAAGATTGCCTTGTACTGAGACATGGTTAAGAAGACACTATTTTAAGACATCTTAAAGCAGAAATAGTCTCTACTCTCAAATGAGATACGTGTATGTCCACAACAGAGAATTAGTGCCAGCAGTAAATCAGAATGGAGAGATTTTTTCTTTTATTTTGGATTAGAACACTGTCTAAAACACTCTACTATTTTTTCTTCAGGTTTTTAACTATGGATCAAATTTTCAGTTGGCATGAACTGACATCATTCCAGTCAGATCAGTGGCACAGTGAAGGTCTGGTTGAGTGACCAAACAAGTTTCTTATCCTACATATACTCCTGAAGATGGGTGGTTTTTTTCATAAGCCCACATATGGAAGGCAGGGATATCCTGGCCCTGTTGGCTGCCTGCTCTTACCTGTAATAACCAGAGCTGCACCGTGGAGAGCTGAGGCTCCCCTTACCCAGTGGGGAGTGTTACCACCAGGCTTTGAGCCACCACAGCCTCAGTGATGCCTCAGTGGCACCTGCACTGGAACCACTGTGATCTGGGTGCTTGTGATGTCTGGGACACCCAGGTGAGCCAAATCCCACACGTGGGGTCTGTTTTACCATTGTGTTTCTTCAGTTAAAAATACTGAAATACCAAAAGATAATTAATTATCTTTTAGTAGTAAGACACTAGTTTCTCTCTGCGTTTCCTTAGGTTTATGGAGTGCACTTGCATTCATTACTGTAAAGCAATTAATGACTTTCTGTGATTTTCAAACTCTATTTGGTGTGTCAAGTTTTGAAGTGGAGGCCTATTTCAGATTCCAAAAGACAGGGTTCTGCGTATGAGCACCCCTCACTGTTTTAGTATATCAAGGGAAACAGCAGGTGAAAAAATCTATTTGGGGCCAAAGATAAGGCTGGGGGTTTTAGAAACATCTCAGTGATTCATCTCATTCACAGGAGCAACAGCAGTGGCATTTCATTCAAAAGTGTGAGAGCTGAGAACAGAGTGTGAGGGCAAGCACTTTCTCTTCCTCCTCTCAAATTCAGAAGTGTCAATGTTCCAGGAAAATAGTGCCAGTCCTCTGGACTTCACACAGACCTCGTCAGCCTTACACAAGAAAAAAGTCAGCTTGGGAAAAAGTGCAAAAAAGAGTGGTGGCAAGGTTAGTGGAAAGTGTGCTGTGCAAAAGGAGTTTGTGACTTGACAGATGAGGTTCAGGAAAGCACTAATTCATGCTCAATAATAAATTGGATGGATAAACATTGTAAGGAGAAAAATAACTTTGAGTTCAAGAAAATAACTGATGGTCTGCACTCCGCATGCACATGCAAGCTGAAAAATGGAATGTTTCCAACAATAAGAGGACTGTTTCTATTTCCAATATGAGGATAAGGAAACCAACTGCAGAGGAGTTTTTTGACCAAATGGAGCTTAATATGTCCATGACACTTGCAGCAGCAATCACTGGGTCTGGAAATCTACTGCCAGGTTGTGTTTCTTTGAGCTAAAACAGCTCTTTTACAAGGATTGGAGATAATTAACCAAACACTAAGTCTTATATAATGGAACACAATCTGCCCCCAGCTATTTTGTAAACAAAACAAATAGGGGTAAGTGGGTTGTCCTCAATGTTGTGCCAGTGTTTCATCTTGGTGAGAAAGAACAGATCTTCCCACTGTAAGCCCTGAAGAGTCCCTGAATTCATTGTACCTATTTAGAGGAAAAAGAAATGAAACATCTAAATATGGGAACTTCCATAGCGATAACTTCATGGTTATAGAGTTACTCATCCCAAAACACCCCCAAGTCTTTCTCCCCAGGAGTAGTCTCAGTCCATTCTCTGCCCAGCCTGTACCTGTGCAGAACCTTGCGCTTGGCTTTGTCCAAGTGAATGAGGTTGGCCAAGAGGCCCCTTTCAGCCTGTGAAAATCCACCGGATGGCATCCCTTCCTTCCACTTAAGTGCTTAAAATGTGCCAATTTAAACACGTTTTATTTACAAACACACTTTTCTCTGAAAGCCTGACCTTGCCACAAAGTTTTTGGGAGGGATTCAGATGTTTAACTGTAATTTTGTAACTAATTGTGATAGATGACAACTATATGTGTATGGTTAAACGCTCATGCCCAGTATAATGGTTAAATTCTGACAGCATTCAACAGAAACCTCTTGGGGACTAAGCCATTGTCTTTGTGGGGTTATGATGGGCAAGGGTTGGTTTCAGCAGACCTACTGGAGCTCCTGCTTCGGTCATGTGGGGATGATTTGGGCTGTTGGTGTACTCTGAGGTGGGGGCACGGTGCTGCTGCTGCAGTATTTGCAATACAAGCGATATTTAGAACACAAGCGGTGTTTGGGAAGCGAACACGGAGCGGCTCTAAGGTGGGAGCTGCTCCCTCGCCTCGTCGGAAATCCGAGGCAGCCCTCTCGTGGCCGCTGCTGTTTAGGAGCGATTGCTTTGGCTTTGATGCCATCGCCCCTTACCGTCACAGCTCCAAACACACCGAGTGGCCTCAGGAGAAGTGCTGGGGCATGGAACAGACCCGTGTTTTACATTTTAATAGGTGCTTTCTGTGTACGAACGGGCCAGGGCTGGAAGCAAAGCGGAGCTGCCCGGCGCTCCTGAGGATTCCGTTGTTAGTCGTGGGCTGGGGTTTTAGTTCGTCTATTTGCTATCGATTTTTTTTTTTTTTCTTTTCAGTGTGCTGATTGTTGAGTACTTTTACATTTTTTTGCGGCTTGGCCGCTCCTTCTCTCCGGGCGCGGTGCATCCGCTGTCGGCAGGGCCGGCAGTCTCCCCGGCCGCCAGGCTGTGCGTGGGAGCCGTGCCCGCCGGCAGGGCCGCCCGTTGCTGTCGGGCCCGCAGCGGTTCGTGGGGTGGGTTAGCTTGACTTCGGTTGGCTTGGCTTGGCTTCTGTGGCTTGGGCCGGAGGGGCGGCTCCAGAGCGGGCCCCGCCAGCACGGAGCGGCAGCGGCCGCTGAGGGCCCCGCGCGCCAACGGCCGCCGCTCCGACAGCCAATCAGAGCGGGGCGCTGCCTGCCGCCAGCCAATGAGGACGCGGCGCTGGCGCACGGCCTCCGCCCGGGCGGTTTGAAGCCGAGCGGGCGGAATGGCGGAGCTGCGGCCGCCGGGACCGCGGGGGGACGGCCGCGACTCGCCGGCTGCAGGCGCCGGCCCGCGGGACCGTGCCGAGCAGGCCGAGGGTACGGGCTGGTTGTGCCTGCGGGCGGGGAGGGGGCCGGGAGGGCAGCGCGGTGCCCGCGGGGTGAAGCTGGATGGGGTGGAGGCAGGGGGCCGCCCGGCCCGGTCAGGCTGTGCTGTCCCGGACCCTCCGCGGCCCGGGCAGGGTAACGCCCGCTTGGCTGGACGTGCCTCGCAGCCGCCCGGCCCCGCAGCCGACCCCCGCCTCGGGGCGTGGGCACCGGGCTGGAAACGAGGGTAGGGATGGCTCTGGAAATCAACGCTAAAATGTGGTGGGTTTTTTTTTTTTTTTTCTTTTTAATCGTGAATTTCTGGTGTGTTTCTTGATGCCTGTCACGGACGCTGAAATGAACGTATGTGGATTTGAAACGCTTTACCAAGGGTGATTTAAGACGTGCTGTAGAAGGCAGGCTCATGATAGACCTTGGGCTGAGCAGGGGTTCTTTGGGAATAGAGGAGTGAGTGAGTGGTTGAAATGACAGTTTGTGGGGTTTGCTTTACTCCCGCTCCCCTTCCCAGAAGTGCCACGGGAAGATGCCGAGAGTGATTGGAGTGCTGACTCCTGGAGTGACTATGGCAGTCGTGACAAACCAGGGACTACTTTGGGCAGGACTGTGCCAGACGGGAACGTGCTTTTTCCGGATATTTTTCATACCGATCACCTTTTGTTTTACGAGCGATTCAGAGCTTACCAGGATTATATCTTGGGTAAGTAGTTTTTTCATGGTGTTAGTTTTCTTACAGTGACTTTAAGCAATTCCGTTTCAGTGGAATCAATTGTATATATTAAGCTGCGAGATGCTTCTAATAATGGGGGCTGGAAAGAATACAGTGTCCTGCCATCACTTATGCTGTAACCTCAGGTGGTCTAGCTGGTGGACCAGGAGACAATAATTTTGATACAATTAAATAAAATGCTAATGATGCAAAGTCAAAACTGTTAGGAAGTAGTGGATTCTGTTTGTTGTTTTAGCTGGTCCTTCTAAAATTTTTTGTATATTGTAAATCTGTTGAAGATAAGGCACAGGTTGTATGTTCAGTACCATTGGCACTGAAAGCTTCAGTGTCTGGAAGGCTGAGTCCTGGATGTCTTTCAGATGAGCACAAAGCAGCAACAATGCTGATGGTTATCTTGAGCTTACCAGAATGAAGTCCAACTTTAGTGGTGGTAGAGGAACATTTCAATTGTGTTGACTTTCATTTTCCAGTGATCTGGAGGACTTTTCCTCCTTTCCTTGCATAAATGTAGTGTCTTCAACTTGTTTTTAGCTGACTGCAAAGCCTCTGAGGTGAAGCGGTTCATAGCTGAGTACCTGGAGAAGGTCCTTGAGCCCTCGGGCTGGCAGGCCATCTGGCGCACTGACGTGTTTGAGGTCCTCGTTGGGGTGAGTGGATCGCTGCTGCTCAGGCATTTGTCTCCCTTAACATAATTTACCTCTCTAACAGACTTTTTGAAGTCTCTCAATGTCCAGGTGATACATCTGTGTTACAAATCTTGGATGTTCAAACTAGCAGTTCTATCACATGGTTGGGGAGGGAAAAGTCTGAGGCTCCTCAGCTCTTTCCTGCACAGTTAGTGACAAAATGCCTTTCACTGGCCCAGACTATCTCTCTGGATTGTATGTATCCTGTGGGCACTTTGAAAAATGTGCCTCAAAGGAGTCCCAAAGGGTGAGGTATTGATTTGTTTGGGTCTGAGGATATTGCTTTTGCCATTTTTAAAAAAACAGCAACACAACAACAACAACAAAAAAAAGGTGTGGAGGAGCAACTTACTGGCCTTGTTTTGAGCATTATGAGGGATTGAATGAAGGTTTGGATGTGGAGAAGGCTCTCTAGCTATGGAGTTGTGAGAAGCTTAGCTCTGAGTTATCACTTCAGTCAAGGAGATGGCCTTGGCTGTACTGTGCTGTTTGTGTGGGGTCAGCTGGGACCCACATGGCCCTGGCTGAGGCACATCCCGTTCCCCTCCCTCAGCTGGATCTGTGGTTCTGAGGGATTTTGGAGCTGTTTGTTCCCACAGGTGGTTGATGTGAATTTCCAGGCCCTGAAGGCAGTTGTGCAGCTCAGTGAGCCATTCCTGTGCGAATCCCAGGACAGCAGCTTTACCCTGGAGTGCATGCAGGAGCTCCTGGAGCTGAAGGAACATCAGATCCTGCTGCAGGAGCTGTGGGTGGTGTATGACGAGTCAGGAGAGTTTGACCAGACAGCACTAGCCATAGAGCATATCAGGTAGGACAATTGCACCCTGCTTGTTCCCAGTCCTGAGTTCTTGGGCCATGCTGGCAGCTCCACAAGCCAAGCTTTCCAAAGTAAATTTGATGACTGATGCTCTGAGGAGAGTGCTCTCCCTCTCTTTTTCACCCCAGAGTTCCTTGGACTGTATCACTTGCAGACTAGTGCACTGTTCTTTCTCTTCAATAACATTTTGGTGGGTTTGGGTGGGTTTTTTTTTTTTTTTGTCCCATTCTTCTTTCTGCATTTTGCTTCTTCCCCTAAACTTGCTCTTTATTCTTTAGGTGTCTCTTTAATTTTTTTTTTTTTCCTTTATCATCTGTCTCTTTTCCACCTCCTTTTCTTTTATGCACTACATGCTGTTTGAAACCTCTCTACAAGTAGGCTGTAGGCTGGACAAAAAAAGCTAAAATAGGAGGAATGACCTACATTGTCAGAAAGGAAGCTTAGCTGAAGGGTGGTTGGCCAAACCCAAACAACCAAAAAGCCTCAGAATCTGAAGTGTCTTGCTTTTCAAATCCAGGTTTTAGCTATTCACACCCTTTTGAGGAAGTAAGACACTGGTTATTACGAATTTTGAGCTTAGACACACAAAATAAAACTCTTTATGCAGGTAAGCAACAGGCAGGAAGGATGACCAGGACAGTAAGGTGAACTTAGAGGTGATGCTTTGAGGTGAATTCTCAAATTGGTTACATTGTGTTTGCAGTGCTGTTGACTCTGCTCTCCTCTGTATGATTTTACCCTTTGCTTCCAAAGGTTCTTCTACCGGTGCATCTGGAGGACCTGGGACGAGGAGGAGGAGGATGAGTTTGATTACTTTGTGCGATGTGTTGAGCCCCGACTGAGACTGTGAGTGCAGCACCTTGGCTGTTTTAGGGCAGGAAGGCTGGAATGTGTGATGTGGGAAGAGTGACTCACAATTAGGTGTAAAAAGTCCCTGTTGACTTGTAAACCAAAGCAGTTTGTTCTAACAGCATTCACTGTGGCTGATCAAAATCTTGTATGGAAAGAGAACACAACTGAGGCTGCCAGTTGATTTCTGAGCCTTGGTGTTCCGCCAGATGGTGCCCCAAAGCCAGCAATAGTCACCCCCAGACTGATGTGAGTTGTAATGCTGATAAAACCTGGCATGGGATGCTCCATTCTTCACCTCTGGGCATAAAATAAAAACCACAATGGAGCTGAATGTAAACAAAAACTCATAAATTGGTCATTCTCCAGGAGGAATGTGTATGAATCTTTCTCAGTTTTTTTTCATAAAGGCTTACATATTACCTTCTAAATTGTTACTCCTTTTTATGGCTGTGCTTATGCCTTTTATTTAGGGTGAATTTCTGATGGTTGTAGACAGTCCTTCAAGGTGGGTAGGCAGCTGTTTAGGAAGTAAAATGTTTGTGTCTGTTAAGATTTTCTGGGTTTGCTGCTTTCAATTAAAATGGAGCAGTGTTGATGTAGACTGCAGAGAACCTTGACTCAAGTACTGATGCAGAACTCCTCAGGTTCTGTCCAGTCTCATGTTTGGTCTTTGAGGGTTGTGGATGTGCCATGTGCTGACCCCTTGCTCTGAATTGCAGGCACTATGACATCCTGGAAAACCGTGTGCCTTCTGGGCTGGTAGTTGATTACCAGAACTTGTTGTCTCAATGTGAAGAGCTTTATGAGAAGTTTTTAAATGTGAGGAACAGCATATCAAGCAATGATTCAGACTCAGAAGCAGAAAACGTTTCCATGGTGGAAGGACTAAAACTGTATGACAAAGTGGAGCACTTAAAACAAAAGCTCAAACTAATTGAGAATCCTCTGCTGAGGTAACTGATGGGTTTGTGCAGGGAGGGGGCTCCTGAGGGAATCACATAACTCAGAGAGGCCCTTGCTGAAGGGAGAGCTGCTGCCTCTGTTCCTCTTGTTGCAGGTATGTGTTTGGTTACCAAAAATACGGCAGCCTCCAGGCGAAAGGAATGAGACCCACGGGTGCCAAGGTCATTCATGTTGTGCCCTGGACCATGACAGCAAGTCTGCTGCACCTGTTGGCAAGGGACAAACTTCGCCCAGAATCTTGTGAAGACGTAGAAATACAGGTGCAGTAGCAGGAATTGTCTGTCTGCTAATAGTTTTTCCTCTCAAGAAACAAAGTTAATTTACCATTTGCAAGATACAATAGTGATGGAATTGTTTTGTTGCTTCAAAACACAAATCACTGTAATTTAAACAATAAGTGGTAAAATTGGATTATTCAAATAATTTCTTTTAATTCATTTGTGCCTTTGAGTACTCTATACAAGCAGCTCCTGTGTGTATGAAATGAGATGAACCTGTACTAATTCTACAATGAAACATTGTAAGGCATGACACTTGAATTTGGTTTTGAAATGCCCATGTCTCTTGATGTTGCTGATAATGATCTAGAGTTTGAAGGAAGAAGTGTAGTTTTCTCATGTTGGTACTGTGTAGGAAATACATTTGTTTTAGGAGCAGTCATGTTTAGTTTTGTTCAATTCAGACAAGACTTGCTACTTCAGCAGTTAAGAAGAGGCTGAATTCCCTGGACCCAAATGAAATGGTTTGCTGTATTCTGATCACGTTCATGAATTACAGATTGCCAAAATGGAGCCATGGGGAAGGTTCTGGAGTAACTTTTAGGCTCTAAATCTGATTTTCTCACTTGGCAACTGAAAAAGAGCTCTTGTTGTGCTTACCCTGAAATGTGCTGGGAAGCAATAAATGTGTAGTTTTTATGTACTATTTGTCATCCTTCAGTATTATGGAATCCCTCAGTAATGTTTGTGGAGGGCATCAGCCTGCTCTCTTTATCAAGGAAAAGGATCATGTGGACACTATTTACCACTGTGGTATCTGAACTCTGTTTTCTGGTGACTCGTACCTGGAGCAAACAAAAGAATGTTTAGACCAACTCTGATCTACTTGCTGAATTGTTTGGTTTTTAGTTTCTTTACCTTCTGTCATCTGTTTCTTCATGGCAAGTCACTTAGGCACAATTGGCCTGGAACTAAGGCTGTAGTGAAGCTTCTTTTGGGGTGTCCTTGATCTGTGTGTGCCCCAGTTTTCTCCTGGAGGGAATGGGCATGGCATAGACATCAAAGTAGTGTGTTAAGGCTGGTTTTGTCTGCAGAGGGTTATAATTCTTGAATTCAAAGTAGAAATTTAATGTTATTAGTGCCATTGAAAGGATTTCTTTTAAACAAAACCAGCAACATTTAAATGCAAGCAAGCTCTGTGAACATAAATTCATCCATTTTTACAGCATCCTTTGGGAGCTGATGGTATTTTTTTGTCTTTTGCAGTTCCACCGTGATCCACTGGCAGCTGTAAATGCCTGCTATGAAGGAGACAGAGTCATCATTTGTCCTGGCCACTATTTTGTTGATGGCGTGTTCTCCATTGCTGATTCAGTAGAGCTAGAAGGTAGAAGGTTTGCTAGTCTAAAGTCCCTAAACAAGTAAATGGAATGCCTTAAACTAGCTCTGTGTAAGGATTTACTCTTTGCAGAGCTTACCAGGAGTATTTGCTTTTTTCTTCAAAGTATTCCTGTTTCTGCTGTAGAGCTGTGCCCAATGCAGGGTGGAGTGAGCTGATTTATTAGCCATAGTGCAGATAAACTGCAGATTTTGCTGATGAATAACAAATTCATAATTTCTTCCTGTTTGTCTGCATAAATGGTGGTTATGTAGGTGAGAGGACTGAACAGAAACCTAAGGGACTTGATGGTTGTAATCATGAAAACAGAGAAGTAATTCTGAGAGGCTTCTACTAACTTTAGGAGTACTTGAGAAATGTCCTTGTTGTTCTCTGTGTGTCTGAGCGTGCCTCAGGGGCAGCCTCTGAGCCCCACTGCTGGCCCAGCCAGCCCAGGGAGTGCAGGGGAAGGAGCCAGGAGGTGCTCCTGGTTTGAGGATTTACTGATGGCACTTGGAGCATGCCAGTGACGGGGGAGCAGGGGCTGCCAGCCTGGCCCTGCAGTGTGTGAAATATGCGGGTGGAGGAGGGAACTTTTGATTAACACATTTTTTTTCTGCAGAAACTGGCTGAACAGATGTGATATTAGGATTTTTCTTAAAAATATTTGTGTTTTAAATACTTCTGCTTTGCCTAGGATATGTTGCTGTTTCTCCCTCACTGTTCTTGATTTCTCAGAGCATCCCTTTGCTTTAGGCAGGCACTCACTGTTGCAGTGTTATAGCCTGTTTATCTCTGGGGCTTCTGCAGCTGTTCAGATACTTATTTAGTTGCATTTTTCACTTAATGAGAAGAAGGCTGAGAGTTTAATTTCCTGCTGTTCTGGACTTTATTTTTCTCACCCTTCTTGTTTTAGGAGTTATTTTCTTTCTTGCCCATCTCCCATGTGTGCTTGATTTATACAGACACATTGTGATAACCAGTGCACCTGCAGGACAAGGGACCTTGATAAAGTGCTTTATTTATCTCAGGAATGACATTGTTCTAAAATTGTGTGTGGTGCTATTTAGTGCTTTTCTAGCTTTGAGGAAACTGAAATACAAATGATGCAGTAGCACATATTAAAGAATGAGCTGCTCTATTTTAAGAAGCAAGGCACATAAATATGTATTTTTAGTACAAACCATCCTCTGAATAGCAAGTACTTGTCAGGTATTTAATCTTCTTATAAGGACTGCTGTTAGTTAAGGTATTATAGCAGAAGGAGCAGCCAGTAACATTTGAAGTAGGAGCATCAAGACAAACTTTGCTGGCACTAATCTGAGCAGCTGGCTCATTTGGTGGCTTTTTTGGGATGGAGGGGTGACTCATGAAAGACATGTCACTTTGCTTAGTAGAACTTCTATTTTTTCCCAGCCACTGTGCAGTCAGTACTAAGGTTGAAAATATGGAGAGCAGTAAATCAGGGATAGATAAACACTTACAGGAACTAAATAAGGTTAAAGCAGTAGCAGATGCAGGGGAAGTCATGATAAAGATAACTTCCATGCCTGACAAAAAGGTGTTGCAAAGGATAAGAGCTTCCCTTCTGCTTGTGCCATAGTTGTTCCAGCTGGCTGGGAACCTGCAGCCTCAGCCCTTCTCTGTCTGTGCTCAGTGCAGTGGATGACAGTGGCCTCTGGCTGCTGTGGAGCCCCTCAGGCAGGGGCACAGCCCTGCTGGGAGTGAGCACCACGGGCAGCAGGTGAATCTTCCTTCATTCCAGAGGTGAAGTGTAAAGCAAGCTAAAGGCACAGTTAGCAAACTGCAGGAACTCTGCAGGACAATCATTCCTAAAGTTCCTGCTTTGGATAATAACATCTTTCTGTAGTGGTGAGAAGTTAAACTTTTGCAGTCCTGTGGTGCTCTCTTTTTACATGCTGGAACTGCCCTGTGCCTCCTCCTCTTCAGGGGTGACCATAAATCAGTAGCAGTGGGAAAAGATTTCTAGGTAATATCATGTGTTGAGGTATCAATCACTTAACTTTGCATTAAATTGCTTGTCTTTATAACTTTCTGCCAACCCTTTTTCAAAGGTTTTTATTTTCATTTTGGTTTTAACCTTTCTACTTGTATGTGGCAGTATTTATTTATTTATGTACTTGGTTAAAAGCTGGCATCCTGCTTGGGCACTTCTTATCTGTGTGTGCTTTCAGAAAATGATAGGACTCGTGCTGCTTTAATGGATGTTGCATTATTGCTTTCCTTATCATGATTCTTGTCAGTGACAAGCAATAAAAGCTTTACATGCTCGTAAATTTTCCTGTAAGTGCTTAAATGCTGACAACTGTGGATGGCTTAGTAAATCAACGTTGGCATGTGCTTGTGAAAGCTGCTTTTTAAACTGAATTAGTCTGGAAGCCTGTGCAATACAGGAACACTGAATTTTCTCCCAAATTCTGTGTAAACAGGGAAGCTGAATGAAGCATGCTAACAATATCAAGCTCTTTGCACTTTTTTTATCTCGTGTTGTGGTGTGACTGTTTTTCTCTGTGTTCTTTGGAACCTCTGCCTGCTGTAGTGAACTTCTGTCCTTTGAGAGCAGACTGGAGATGCCTGTTGTGTCCTCAATTCCTGCATCCCCCTGCTCTGTTGGTGACTTTTGGGAGTGAGAACTTTGGCCTTGGCAAATGTGAGCTCAGTTATCCATTTGATCAACTTTCTCAGATAACTTTGCATTTTGTTGTGTGCCATTCAAGTAAGGTAACTTTTGAATTTAGTTTGGAGTGCCTGTACCTTGGCACAGAGAGGATGTGAGGTGTAGCCTGGACACTCGTTGAAGATCCTGTTTAAGGTATTAAAACATCAAGCTCTAAACTTCTGTCATTGATTTAAATGTCTGTCATGTCCTGAGCACCTCATTGTCACCAGATACTCTCTGAGCTTGCATCTTTCACCTCTGCTCTTAGGCTATGGCCTGCCCGATGATGTCGTGATAGAAAAACAAGGGAAAGGAGACAACTTCTTTGACTGTACAGGAGCCAATATAAAGATTTCCAATTTGAAGTTAGTGCAGCATGATGCTGTGGAGGGGATTTTAAGTAAGTGTAAAAGCACCTTGACCCTTTTGTGACTCTTTCATAAATTAATGTTAGAATTTAAGCTGGGACCCAGTGTTGCAGTTTAACAAAATATCATAGAGAGAAGCCCTACAGGTATACATATTGAGTCTTCCTCCTCTTTTTTAAAACTTCTTTATAATGTGGACATCAAAATAACTTCTGTTTGTACTTTCAAGCTATTATATGGCTCCTATGCTTTATTCTGCTACTGGGTTGAGATCATTAACTTGATCATTGTTCTTCTGTGTAAGGCAGCCTGACTCTGAGTGCAGCACAGCCTGTGTCAGGCTACCTGGAAAAGGAAACAATTCTTTCCACAGAGTCCCCGTGGCAATATTCAGCTGTAGCTGACCCCAGCCCCCCAGTGCTCCACTGAGGAACAGCACTTGATGTAGCAGTGCTGTAGAACTTTGTTTTCAGCATCTTCAAACTGACACTCAGTGAAGTCTAAATTGTATCCGACAAGGTTATTGGCTGTGGCCTTGTCTTTGCAGAAGATGCTAATATTTTTCCTCAACAGACATTTGGGTTTTAAACATGTTAAAATGTTTAGTAACACTGGTATGCACGTATTTAATATCTTTTGAATCCATAAGTCTCTTAGGAATGTAATGAAAATAATTATTGCTGTCATAAAAAAAAGACATCAAAAAACCTCTAAGACAGAACTCTGCTCCCTTGCAGCAGCATCCCTGCTTAGACCAGAAAACCAGCATGAGTTCAAACCACACATGGGCAAATGAGTGAATTGAACCTGAAGTGGATAAACTGAAAATATCACACTGCAAAGCTGCTGCAAGGCTGTCTGTCTGTAGGAGGGGTTTGTCTTTGCAGAACTGCTTCATCCAGCAGTAATTGTTTCTGTGTATGCAGATGTCCATCACGGGAAAACCACACTGGAGAATTGTGTGTTACAGTGTGAAACCACTGGAATAACTGTGAGGACATCAGCTGAGCTACTGATGAGAAACTCAGATCTCTATGGGGCAAAGGTACACACTCATTCTTAACTTTGGCTTATGTCCTAATTTAAAAGAAAGGTTACTCTTTGAAAATAGTGCAGTCAGTCACAGAGTGGCTTCTGTTGCTCTGGGGAGAACCTTTACAAATTCGTTTTGGACAGCTATGTGTTACTGAATCAAGATTGGTCCTAGGGGTCTTGTATCCTCTTCCCAAATCTAGTGAAATGTCTCAGGCTGATTTGTGTGTGATGATAGCCAAGTGATGCAGTAACAGGGGACATCAGTGAAATCATCATTGCTGCATAGCTGATTCATGTCCTGTAGTACTTTAATAGTGATTTTCTGGTTTCTCTGCCCATAACTAGTTTTCTTATTTCCATTTGTTCTGCAAGTGTCCCTTTTTGGACACTTTGATTCTTACAGAGAGATGATGATAAACACAAAAATGGACTCTGGTTTGGGTATTTTGAAGAATGATGGAGTTTGAGGTATTGAGAGGGATGACTAAAGCACAAGCAAATAAGGCAAGGCTGTTTGGCCACTCTTCAGCAGGCCTTGATGGACTAGTGCCCCATGCTGTGGGGCCTCAGCCTTGAGTGATGCTGCCTGAGCTGGGTAACAAAGCTGTGAAGCTGGAGGAGTTAACACAGTTTTGCATTGTGCAAACTGGTAGATGAACACAATGATGTGCCTTGGAGTAGTCAAGTTCAATTGTAAATGTGCCTAAACTGCTTCTGAACTGCTCCCAGCTGTATCTTGTAGGGTAAAAATGTGCCTAAACTGCTTCTGAACTGCTCCCCACTGTATCTTGTAGGGTGCTGGTGTGGAAATCTATCCAGGAAGTGGGTGCACCCTGCTGCACAACGGGATCCACCACTGCAAGGAGGGAATACTGGTCAAGGTCAGTCCCAGTCACAAGGTACTGGTTTGCCAAAAGCTAATCACTGCTGCAATTAGTGCCAGTAGGTTTGGGTTGGCTCAAAGCCCTTCTGTGCTGTGCTGGAATTCTTATGTGTCACACATGATGCTTTCCTTCATCTTTGCTGGATGAAGCAGTTCTGCAAAGACAAGCCCCTCCTACAGACAGACAGCCTTGCAGCAGCTTTGCAGTGTGACATTTCCATTTTATCCACTCCAGCAGTCACCTGGTTTTATTTCTTACCTGTCAGAAGGAGAACATGCCTTTCCCAATGTCTCCTGTGTAAATAATCCTGCTCTGGCTAATACAGAGAACTGATTCTACCTAAAACGAGAAGGTTTTTGTGTCCCTTTAGCTGGATATAACATGTCAGTTTTCTCTTTCATTCTGTAGAATTTCTTGGATGAGGATTATGAGGTTCCCAAGATAACCATGGTTAATAATATGATCCACAATAATGAAGGATATGGTGTGGTCCTGGTTAGACCAGCAATACCCTCTGAAATGAAGGATGCTTCAGCACAGGAAACAAAAGGTACTTTTTTTTTCCTAGAAGAAACTCCTAAACTACTGACTAAGTCTAGTATACCCAGGCTTTTGGATTGCATGCCTCATAACTTGTATTTGAAATCTGTGGCTGTTGTGAAGTGCTTAACCAAAGAGTGGGATGGGTTGACAGTGTTAAGATTGAAGAAAATGAATTCCAGGATTTTTTAATGATGTGGCTGCTTTGCATGACTGTTGGTGACATTTTGTTTCCTGCTTTAGGGAATACACAGCCTACCCAGGCAGGTGATGAGACAGCCTGTGCAGAGGGCTCCAGGCAAGAACTACCTGGATGTGTAACTGATGAGTTGGAGCTTTATAAGCGAGCTGAGACTTCTGAACAAACTGAAAACAACTCTGAAATTGCAAATGTACTTGGGGCTACCTCTGCAAAGAAGAGCCAGACACACAAGAAAAGACTGAGTGAACTGGGATTTACAGAAGCTGATGACAACTTAATGTCACAGGAAATGTTTGTCTCTGTTGAGGGCAATCAGTTCAAATGGAATGGGAAAGGAAGTTTTGGTATCTTTTTTTTCTGACCTGAATCCTGCTGGCATTGCAGTAGGATTTGTACAGTTATTGATTAGGTCACCTGCCAAGAGTTGTGCTATGGTGTTATGTTTTTATTACCCAAGTGCAATCCCTGTTAAAGGACTGCAGCTAAAAACTCACTTGGTTCTTCTGTCTCATCTTCTCCACGCTTTAAATCTGCTGGGTGAGCTGCCTTTGTGAGCACAGGTAGCACTTCTTTCCCCTGCACTTCATTTTAAGCCTGGCTGAGCTCTCAACAATGTCTTGTCTCTGTATTTAAAATCACCAAAGGGCAGAATGGCTCAGGTTGGAGGGCCCAGAGTGGGTCATCTGGCCCCACCTCCCTGCTCCAGCTGGGCCCTGCCAGAGCTCAGGGCACAGAATTGTGTCCAGGATTGTTGTGGAATGTCCCCAGTGAGGGAGACTCCATCCCCTCCGAGGGCAGCCTGGTCAGTGCTCAGTCACTGCACAGCAAAGTTCTCCTCGTGTTCAGCTGAACTTCCTGGGCATCAGTTCCTGCCTGTTCCTCTTGGCCCCTTGCTGAGCCCCAGGAGCAGAGCCTGGCCCGTGCACTCTGCAATAATTACTGTATAAATACTCCAGAGCATTTGACAAAGGTGGGTGAGTTGTGAGGAGAAATCCCCCTCACCTGCAGTGCTGCAATAAACAAATACCTGCTCTATAGACACTGGTCTATGGGAGTTTATTTCCAGGCTGGCTTTTGGGCATCAGGTTCCTGACCACCTCACATCTACAGCTTTTACTATGCTACACTTTTCTTCTTTGAGTTTCAAAAGTCTGCCTTATGCTGAGGGTGACACAGAAGGCAAGATATAAGACATGCAGAGAAAGAATAAGGTTTTACAGCATTAGATCTTGAATTGCAAAGCAGCCTGGGAGAGTGTGCCGTCCTTTCCCTGATTCTGGGTGCTGGTGTTTTGAGGGCAGACACAACCCCTGATTACTTTGTCTTTTTAAGCACAGAAGAATCTCTTTCTTTTTTAACTTGTTTGATATATAGGGAGAAACAGCAGAAACCTTTTGGCCTTAAGATGGGATGACAGGAGGTGTGAAAGCCTTTGTCTTGCATCTCACCACTTTTCTGGTCTTTGAAGTCATTCCCTTCTGCTCCCTCATGTAGTGGAAACAAACTGTAAACCTCGACTGCCTCGAGTATTTCCTGTTCAGATATGTCTGTCTTGTGTTCCATGTCCAGTCCTGGGGCAGCTTTCATAGATTATCATATTTTTCTTTTCAGCATTATTTCATGTAGCAATAGATCACTATTCAGTTGTGAAGTTTTGCATTTTCTTTTGGACATGAAAATGCAAGCCTGTAACTGTCTCACAGCAGATAGATGCTTGATGACTTTAATTAGAATGATTGAATCTGGAGAGAGCAGCTGAATTAGCCAGATTTAGGTTTTTTCAATGTATCCATTTATGCATGGACATTTCATTATGGTAAGTTTTATTTTGCCTTTTTGGCCATGTATACCAGGCTAACTCCTGCTGTTTTCTGAATAGTAAGGTGATACAATAAATTAATCTCTTGGACTTATAAAATTGCAATTTCTTTAAAATCAATAAAGAAATTGCCGAAATCTCCACACAGATGAACATTGATTTTATTTTTTCCATTAGGTATATGAGGTACTTGTATTTTTACTCCTAATGAAAAATCAATTTCATCATTTCAATGTGAGGTAACTTTGATCATTCCTACTATTTGAGGATGCTACTCTGCAGTTTTCAATTTAAACATCATCTGTGTTTATGTTCCTTCCCTGACTGAGAGTAATTTCAACAAGCTAATAATTATTTTGTTAGTGCTGTTTTAGAATTTTCTTTGCCTCTATTGCTATATTAGTAGGAAAACTTGTCTGAGACTTCTCTAATGTTATGGGGAAGTTATAGTAAAGGCACAGAGGAAATCTTCACTCTGAGGATATGCACCCTAAATGTATATTGTAGCACATAAAAAGCTGTGATAGGAACCTTGATGAGATCAATTAATATGTATAAGACTCCTTTGTTATGGTGAAATCCACCATTTCTATTCCCAGCCTAATTCCAGGACTAGCTAATGTGGAAAGCAGTTTCAGAATTCACCTTGAATTGTGTTTCATGTGATCTTTGGATACTTCTTAGAATCTAATTCCATTATGGGTTGGGGAGCCATTTTCGTTTGAACTGTATCTTACAGGAGCACACTGCCTTACTTTTGCTCCTGCAGTAATGCTGTTTCTACAAAGCTGTATAAAGTTGCTAGTTCTGTTTTCCTCTCTGCTGGCCATTGGTGATTATCAGAAGCAGCAATCTGGCCTTATCACCTTGCTTTTTGAAGATGTGATTGCAATAGAATTAACTACCTGAATTATTTAAGAACATAGCTCGTGAACAACAACAGTAAAATGTTTTAGAGGCTATATCTGAAGTACAGAATGAATGATTGCTTTATTTCTACAACAACTCTACAAATAATGAGGAAAAAACTCATCCAGTAAGTAAGAAAAGATCATTAATAGCCAGTAAGCTTCTAACCTGGGAAGTGTGTCAGTAAGTGAGGAAACAAAGAACAGTGGAATAAAAGCCTCAGAGCCCAGTTATGCCACCAAATGTGCAGAGGAATAAAATAGCAGGGTGAGCTTTCTTGAAGACAAAATATTTTAAAGGAACTTATCTGACTTTGCATTAAGAGAGGTTGATTTAAATTTGTACTAAATCCATGACTGTAATGTCAGATTATGTGGGGAGTTAAAAATAAAGCTTAGCCTGCTATGAATAATTCTCTATTTTAAATTCTGAAATGCTTCAGGAAAAATGAACACAGAACAACTGACATATCTTACCAGAATGCTGTACATGCTTTTACTTTGTGGTGCTCATGCCTTTCCTTTGGGAGACCTTATTCTCAAATGAGTTAGTAAGGGGCTTAGAATTAACACAGGCTAGCATCATGACTTCTCTTGCTTCAGTGTTTTCAAATCCATGAGAAAATAGTGTTTTGGAGTGTATTAACCACATCCTGGAGGTAAAAGGCTGTGCTCTCATTAGATGTGCTGCTTTGTAACATGCAATGTTTTAAATCTGTTATTAATGCTGCATTTCAGGTGTAGGGAAATAGCTATAACTTTCCTATTTTGCATCTTCTTGGACTTTAGCAGGAAGGGCTAGAGCTTTGGACTATATTCCTTTTTACAAGAAATTCAGCATTTTTAAAGGGAAAACAAAATATCCGTTGGGGGCTTCAACTTCCAGATTATCTCCCCAGGCCAAACAGGCATAGCTGACTATTATACATTCTGAGGACATTCCTATGGTTTCATTCAGATGAATTCATACAGATGTCCCTCTAATAGGACTTTTATTTTCTCTAAACTCTTTGATTGTATAAAAATATTTGTAATTTTGGAAAATATTTACTGTTAGAGAAACAACACCTAGATGTTTTACAAGTGAATTTAGTGCTTTCTGATATGCTTGACTGACCACTCTAAGGACAGAATGCTCCATTTCATGTCCCACAACAGACACATCATAGAGTAATAATGTGCCAGAACTGATAAAAATTCAGAGTGAAAATTCAGTCTCTTGCTGTATTCATGGTGGTGCCATGTATTCCATCTGTTCTGCTAATGCAGGCAGTAAAGCACACATCTCTCCTGTGATACAGTGACTTTATTAAGGCAGTGATCTGTCTGCATGTAAAATATGATTACATAAACAATTCATATAGTCTAGGTCTAAGATTTCTCCAAGCACTTACTGCAGCTGGTTACTATAGAAACAGGCAAAGGAGGCTGGTTTAAATTTGTTACTTCACTGTGTGTGTGGCTTTCTGTTTTCTTGTATTTTGCTTCAGATGGGGAACATGTAATGTCTCTACACAAACAGTTTAAAGCTGGTGTTAGCCAGTCCCAGGGGAAGTACAGCACTTTTCCCTTGTGTAAGTCACTTGTTTGTGGGAGTGCTCTGCCCAAATCCTCTCAGTTTTCTCAGTCATTTTTGTGTGTAAAACTCTGCTGTCAAAAGAATTGCACTGCATTTGTGTTCCTTCCCTCCTGGAACACATCTATTAGTTGTTGTTGTTTTTTTTTTTTTTTTTTTAAACCCCGCACTAAATCAAGGTGAGCACATCAGGAAAAGTGGGTGGACATAAAAAGTGCCTGTAAAGCTTGACAGTTTCATATATCAAGACACAGTTAGGGCTTTCAAATTAGGGCACAGAGGAGCATGCCACAGCAGCTTCATTGGCTGAAATAGTACAGGCAGAGAGGAAGGTAGTGAGGAAAGACTGGAGTAAGTGTCAGTGGAGAAAAAGGATGAACATGGTGAGGGATAATTGTGCTTTACACTGAGCCTTCTTCCGTGGGAAATACTCAGCTACTGAAAAACACCAGTCCACAGGAAGGGAAAGAACTTCACAAATTACTTTGCAAAGCTGCTCTGGGCTTTCCACCAAAGCAGGGGTGATTTTGGACAGCCACATTGGTCAGTCTTTGTAGCCTGAACAGCTCCTGTAAAATATAGGGTGCACAATAAATGCAGATGTCCTTGTGTGCAGGGGAGCTTGGCACAAGCTGAAAGCACAAGCTGTGGCCCAGGGACCTCATGGCTCTGTTTGGGAAAGGATTTACTGTTACTGACCCAGCCATACCTTCTTTATTCTAAGTGATTCTGCACCTGCTAGAAGTGAAAAAACCCTGATAGACTCTGCCAAAAATGAGAATTCATTTAGATATCTCACCTGTATACAATGAAATGAAAAGTAGTTTAGTTGTGTAATTAGAAGCTACATTTACTGCACATCAAGTGGTTGCTGATCTTTCTGATATCTCAAGATTCTGTGGAAGGTTTCAATTTCTTGCCATCTCTAACAAGATGCCTCCTGAACTTAAAACAGGGAGTGGATGCTGCAGAAGCCTTGAGGTCTCTATGGTCCTAACTTTCTCCTTAATTTAATCATAGTATTTAATCATAGCACATTAGATAGATTTAAAATTATTATAGGTATCTGGTTAGAAAAAAATTCTTAATGGTAATACAGAATGTTAACCCAAAGAAGATTATTCTGCAGTATTTGTGCTCCAGCAGATGTTTCTCTTTGATAAGTGCTGTAATCAGTGCAAAGAATAGGGAGTTATATGGCTTTCATGCTGAAATGTGCATGGAAAGCTTTTCCATTTTATTAAAAAAAAAAGGGTTTGTGGGTTAAAAAAAAAAATCCAGCTCTACTCTGTGATTCACAAGACTGGCAGGTGAAAGCTGCCTTCTGATGACCTTATTCAGAA
This sequence comes from Cettia cetti, assembly GCA_013401135.1. Taxonomy (NCBI): domain Eukaryota; kingdom Metazoa; phylum Chordata; class Aves; order Passeriformes; family Sylviidae; genus Cettia; species Cettia cetti. The sequence continues at coordinate 66,121 of VZUI01040650.1, forward strand.
AAAGAGCAGGAGTAATTTCCTTCTTCAATAGAAAATCTAGCATATGCCTAAAATTCATCTTGCGCTTATGACAAATTAGCAATACTTCCACGAGCAGTTGCTTTGTTCAGGAGCTGGGGTGCATGAATCTGCAGGAGCTGGCAGAGTGCAGCTCAGGAGCAGAGGTGCCCCAGCTTGGAGCACAGGAAGCCTGGCAGAGGCTCTGCAGCAGCAGTGGCTCAGCTCCATGGCCCCACTCTGCAGGAACAATTCTCCCAGCAATCCTTTTGTGTGCAGGACACAACCTGCCTAACAAACCCACTGGATGTTGTTTACCATCTCTGTTCCTGATCATCCATTTGGGTTTTTTTTGGTGGGTTTTCTTTTTGACCAAGCTGGATAGAGAAAATGTTTGTATTTTCTGTCAAATTGTGGAGAAAAGTTCTGCACAGAATCCTGAGGTATTACTGTTACTTTTTAGCCATAAAGACAGTAAACCAATTGGTCCTTCTTTAATTTCTAGCCTCTGGACAGTTTTTAGTTTTGTGCATGTATTTTGCTTCTTATCATATCTCTATTTGATTTTCTAGCAGACTCTTGTGAAGAATTCTGTCACAGGCCTTTTGTGAGCCTGAACAGTCATGCCAGCTGGTTTTTGTGTGGCTAGGTTCACATGCCTGCAGGGAGCATCCCTGCTTCTTGTGTCTGTCAGAAATTGTCATCCTAATTTTGGGGTTTGTTATTAAACCATTTTATTGGAAACTAAAAAGTTTGAAAAAATGTTTCCTTCAGTTCAACTTTATCACTGGTGCATGGCTGTCCTGGTTGTGCTCTCATACTGGTATGAGGCCAGGTACATTTAACCATGGCATTTATTTTTATGCATTATCAACTCTGTACCAGTCAAATTCTGTATTCTACAGAAATAGTCATAAAAAACTCTTTTTCTTGAGAAAGTAGTGGTTGCAAGGCAACTTTTAAGACTTCCTCAGATACTGAAGCATAGAAAGAATATATAATTTCATTCTTTATATACTAAAGTATATAAAGAATGAAATTATTTGAGAGTGCTTAGCTGTGCTTGAATAACCCTTCTGTTTTGTTTTGGTAATTCCTGAGGATTCATGTCTGGGAACATTAAGAACTAAACATGCTCGTTTTCCTCTGGCCTTGGATTCATTCATGCCTTTCATGCTTTTATCCAGAAATGTTTTTGGAAGGTTTAAGTAGCTGTAGCCTAAGCTCTGTGAGTCACTGGAGGAGAAATGGAGATGAGCAACTGAATACTTAAAAAAACTCGTAGTAGTGAGGATTTTTAAATTGCATAAATTTCACAGGCATTGATTGCTGTGCTTTTAACAGCCATTGAGATCCTCATCAACCTGTTCTGTAAGGACTAATCACAATGGAGCAAGGTTGCTGTTTATTTCAGTTACAGTATCCTAGGAACCAGTCCTTTGCATCCATCTGCTTTTTATGGGCACAGTTTATCTTACAGGAAATTTACTGCTCGTTATATAGTAGGTTGTACAAATTCTATTCATCTGCCTACTTGTGAGGAAACTTTTTCCTTGACCATGACTTTTCATCAAAACAGAATAAAACCCCTTTCCAAAATTAAAAAATGTATTTTTGAAAGTCCTGTGGTTTAATCATCTATGTGTGCTCACACTTTTTGGTTTTTTTTTTTCCTTAGAAAGTAGTGAAAAATGTTGTGCTCTAATATGAGAGTTTGTCATGCTTTCTTTCTCATATTACACATCTCTTTCATTTGATGTTTGGATATGTTTAGAAACAAAATTGAGATTGAAGGGTAGCTAAGAAATTTCAAATTTATTGCTCTGTGTTACAGCCAAATTTTTCAGTAGATACAACTGTGTCATTCTTAGGCAGAAGGACACCCAAGGATTACTTTGTGTTGTAGTTTGAACTACAATTCAAAGAGACAGCACACATGAAATGCACGAGAGAGAGTAAAAATGTGGATCTTTTAGCACAGAAGTATTTTTAGTTGCTAATTTTTATTATACTGTCAAACAGCACAATGGATTAAATGATGACAGTGATACATGGTGATGCCACTGGTAGTGTTTAATAGGAGGTTTTTCTCACAATGGATACTTAAAGCCTCTTTCTGTGGACAGTTAATCTGCATTAGCTGTGCTTAAGAAAAGAGGATCAGTCAAAGAACTGTCTATTTTAATTGTAATCAATTTAGGAAAGCTTAGAGCACCACATGGGGGAGAGCTCCATCATAATTTGAGCAGCAGATGTACAAAGGAAACACAAGCTAACACCAAAAAATCAGAGAGAACTGACCTGTTCTGCAGAAGGATATAAAGTAAACATGGTTTAGAATGAACAACCTTGTGTTAGAGCTCTGATATCTAGCCAGGCATAACAGATAATCATGAGATTTGTGGGAGGGCTGACACTGCCCAGGTCTCTTGCATATTTGTGTCCCTCAGGACAGTGACAGTGGCAAACATTCCCACGCTGGAGTGCTGTGGTTTGGTTCCAGCCATTGGGAGCACCTGCACACCTCTCTGGATGGCTCTGGAATGTGCCAGTGATGGCACAGGAGGAGTTTGTGCCACTGCAACACCACAGAGAGCAGGCTACAGTGGCACAAATTCCTCCTCAGCCTCCCACTGCCTTGGGCTCTTGGAAGCTGCTTTGCCTTGACAGAGAAACACCTGCATCGTGGTCATGCTGCTTTATGCTGACACCTGGGCCGGTGCTCCTGCAAGGCGTGAAGGAGAGAAAAAGCTCTGAATCCTCTGTGCCCAAGTGCTGATTCCTGGGCTCCACTGCACCTCCAGCTCTGGCCCAGCACCAGCAGCTCTCCCAGTTACAAACATTTTGGTTTCCAGCTGAGAACTGTAAGAATGCTGGATAAGGCAGCAACTCAGTGCCAGGAATGTCTGGGGTGAAATGGTTTTGCACATGCATTCTTTTCTGTGCCTTGTGAAACCACATCAGTCCTGGCAAACAGAAATACATCAGACTGAACCACTGGTTATAAGTCTGAACTGGAGGAACATTTTATTTTTTTTTAATATAACACACTCCAATTCAGGAGATAATTTCTATTTGTCTTATGTATTTCTGTGTCCAGTCTACTCTACTATTACCTTTTACTTATACTATTTTTCTTACTGCTCAACATCACCATGAGCCTCTGTTGAAGATACTATAACCATTTTATTCAGTTAGCAAAGGAAATAATTGTCTCCAGTAAGATTTAAACTTGTTCTTTAAAGCTTAAGTGTTCTCCTAAACTGCTGCCTGCCTGATAGCAATCAGAAATGGATATTCATTGCATCGATTCACCACCTTCAGGAGGATGAGCTTTCTCTTGTTTCAGAGGAAGACTATTTATGAAGCAATTTAATAAAAGGTATAGATAAAGAGCAAAACCATAAAGCTGGGATTTCTTCAGTTACTTTGGTGAAGCAGCCAACATTATATTCTTTCCATTTTAACTGATTTAAACCATTTCCTTCTGTACTGGTGTAAAAAATGCACATACCACTCAGACAAGAATCTTTGGAGAGTCTCTTCTGCTGTAGGAATGCTGTTCTTCTTCACTTAAGCTCTGAAAAAGCAGGTTTTATTTGTGCTAACAAAGTGTTTGCCAACTCCATGCACTGTCTCATTGCAATTCTCCCACTTGTCTAAATGCTGTTTGTATTTCCATAATTCTAGATATGCACTTTAAATGATTTTTTTTAATGTTGTATACTATCTGATTGCCTCCTTCAGTAAAAGCCAACCCAGTCTCTTCTTGTCTTTGATGGGACCCCTCTTGTTAATCAGGACATTCAGCTGAAAATACTACCCACATGCATTGGACATATGAAAAGCTTTCCTAGAGTTTCTCAGAACCATAAAGCTCCCATTTAAAAAGCTACTGATGTCTGAAAGTCCATCGCTTGATTTCCAAGTGCTTAAGATTTCAGTTGCCTGTGGCTGGTGTTGTCTCTGTACCAGCAGACAGGGCTTGGCTTGTTTTAATGTGCTTTTCTGCACTTTGGGCAGTTGAACACTCCAGCAGCAGGACAGAGTAGAGTGAAGATGCAGTGAAAGTTCCATATGTATTTGAAACAAATCAGATAGCAAACATCTTTAGAAAACACACTTGGATTTGGAATGAAATACTCCTAACATTACCAGCACATACTTCAAGCTTTCTAATTGTTGCCAAAGTGCAATCTGTCACAATACCTGTATTACAATATCTACTGCAAATATATTGAGAGAAAGATGAGAAGCTGAAACAGAATTAGAGAATTATTCTTGTACTATTCATGTGTTGGGTCAAGTGTTGATATGGAAAATTCACTTTGGTATCACTTCCCCACCTAGAAAGGAATATAAAACCACCAGCACAGAGAATGTTGAGGGGGAGTGAGAGGGAATTTGCCTCCTGAGCAGAATGGGTTGGAGAGAATGGAATTGCAGGCGTGGTTATATATTAGAAATTTCCCCCAGTTTTGTGCACCAATCAAAGATAACCTGAAATTATTAAGTATAGTCACATACACAGAAGGGGATGTCAGAAAGGGATGCAGGAATGTTTGTACACTGGAGACCACCTGCATTTATGATTCAGTAGAAATTACCACTGGAGGAGAGAGTGGTTGTGAAGAAGGTGTGGGTTTATGGAAAGAGCTCAGCTCCAGCAAGAAGAGATGCTGCTGTGATCCAGGCCTGCCCACACAACTACTGCCAAAGCAGAGGATGGCAGGTGACCTCACCTGGCTTCCCTTTCCATGCAGGTGTGCTGAGCCAGACTGCAACTGGGAAAATGTCTTTAGAGAAGAAGACTGTCCTTTGTTTCTGATGCTTCATTTGGGGTGCTGACTTCTGGCTGTAGTCCTGGAAAGCAGGCTGGAGGCAGGTCCCAAAGGCTTGCTTTGGCTTAGGGCAGGCTGCCTGATCCCTTCCTGGTCCCAAGGGGAGGGCATTGACCTTTGCCAGTTTATCTTCTGACAGCTGCTAAGAAACTAGGAATGCAGTTAACCAGCTTATGTGACTTTGGTTAAGAGTCTTCCCTGAGTCTCAGTGAGGCTGATCAGATGCTGAGGGGATTGTTTATGAGCAGTTCCCCTTTCCTTAGTGTTTCCCTTTGAATGATGCAATGTAGTCTCACAGGTGTAAAATGAATTATTTTTGTGGGCAGGTGAGAAAGGCAGCAACTCCTTAGAGGGGGCCCTGTGCAAAGGCTGTGTTGTGCTGCTTGAATGTGAGGGTGATTTATCACAGCCAGGCTGAGGTGACACAGCTCCTGTGCTGGGGGGCTGCAGGCAGTCTGACCCCTGGGGAGCTGGGGGAAATCCCAAAGCATCCCTCACTGTCTGGGGTCACCAGGCATGGCTCCTGCTCACAGCAGAGATCCCAACAGCTCAGTGCTGCCAAGAGAGCAAACTGAGAGGGGGCCCTGTATCCCAGCCCTGAGGGGACACCTGTGTCACCCTAACCCCACCCAGGGCATGGAGCTCCTGTATCCCAGCCCTGAGGACACACCTGTGCTGCCCCAGCCCCAGCCAAGGTGAAGGAGCTCCTCACCCCAGGGCTCCTCCCCTCAGGTGCTGAGGGGGCCAGCAGTGGTAACCCCAGAGAAAAAAAAAAAAAAAAAAAAAAAAAAAAAAAAAAAAAAAAAAAAAAAAGCGCTGCCTCCTTTTCTAGTTCTATATTTATATACCTTCTTTTTCTATGAAATGGTTGTCTCAGAGGTCACCTGGGGGCACTGCAGTGGCACTGGTACTTCAGCTGGTGTCTAGAGTTAGCAGATTTTATCTGCACAAACAATTCCCTAAATTACCAGAGGTTTTTGTTGTGTTTTTCAACAAATGTAAGTAAATTAAACACAACATCCTGAGAAAGAAATAGATCCTCTGGTATAAAGCTGTCCTAATTGAGAGGTCTCTGTTGGGGATTGTGGGAGCAGCAGCATTTACTTTTGGGCTTAAATAAGGTAATTAAGAAGGATGTGTGTGATAATGTGGTTGGCAGCCACAGAAGTGAGTGGGGAACTAAGGATTGTTTATTTATTGTCTATAGAATTTTGTAATCAGCTTTGACTACTTCTACTAGTGAACCCTAAGCTAGAATGAAGCTTTCCCCCTACATGTTCTGTAACCATTAAGTTTCTCTTCTGAGGTGCGTTTGGAACATTCAAATAAATGCAGCAGCAGTTTGGTGCATACCCAGCATGTTTTGCTGTTCCCTGGAAATGGTTATTGCTTCCCAGGGCTTTTGGACACTGCTTTGCCACGTTTCCAGAAAAGGGGACTTGAAGAAGTGACTCCAATGTGGTGTAGTGCTGCTGACACAGCTCCGAGGTTCACTGAAGATGCACAAATCACCACCACCAGTAGTTTCCACTTCTTCACATAACAGTTTAAGCTAGAGAGTTGTTCCAAAGCCTGCTGCCATTAGTGAAAGGACATTAAACACAGCAACCAGGGAGCTACACCTGCAGTGCAAATATAAAAATGCAAAGTTTCTGCAAAACACTCTACAGATCAGGTTGATAGGCTGAGAAAAATGCAATGATTCCTGAGCAGTCTGGCCATTCATTTTTCACCTTTTCAGACCATTTTATATATTAGGAAATTTTCAGTTGACACCATGAGGTTTCTTTGGTATCCAAGTGTAAACTTCTGTGTCTTTCGTAGCTCAGTATTACATAAATGTGTAGCTGGTAAAGTTAAAAATCATTGTAATAAATACTGCTCTTAGAGTCATTCAGTGAAATGAACTCACAATATTGCTAATTTTCCTAGCTGGCATAAAGCTGAAATTCAGGTTAAGTATTTTCCCAAAGAAAACTGGGAAAATTTTAGTATTTTAGTATCTATTATTTTCTTGCTTATTTGGTAAGTAATGCCCTTTAATGACTAAAGTATGTTTCTATTTATAAACAGCTTTACCATGGAAAACTGTGGGTCTGACATGCGACCAGTATTTCCCGTAAGACATCTATGACTCTATTTTTGTGATTGGTTTAGTGGGTAATGATTTGGCCGGTGCTAGGATTGCTGTTGGAGCTGAGGTTTGAGACCCACAACCACTAGAAGGCACTCTGGTATTAAACTTCCCTTCAGCCGCCTACAAAGCCGCTGGAAGGACGGGGCGAGCAGAGCCACGAGTGGCTCTAAGCGATTTCTGTCTAAGGAGAGTTGTGCTCGCCGTGATTTGCGGTGGTAACCTTCGGAACATCTGCCCCAGCTGCTCCAGGGCTCCGCTCGCACCTGCTGGGGAACACCTGCGGGCTGAGCTGGTGGGATTCCAGCTGCTGCTGGGGGATTCCTGCTGCTGCTGGTGGGATTCCAGCTGGTGGGATTCCAGCTGGTGGGATTCCAGCTGCTGCTGGGGGACTCCTGCTGCTGCTGGTGGGATTCCACCTGGTGGGATTCCTGCTGCTGGGGGATTCCAGCTGGTGGGATTCCAGCTGCTGGTGGGATTCCTGCTGCTGGGGGATTCCAGCTGGTGGGATTCCTGCTGCTGGTGGGATTCCTGCTGCTGGTGGGATTCCAGCTGGTGGGATTCCTGCTGCTGGGGGATTCCTGCTGCTGGTGGGATTCCTCCTGGTGGGATTCCTGCTGCTGGTGGGATTCCTGCTGCCGGTGGGATTCCTGCTGCTGGTGGGATTCCTGCTGCCGGTGGGATTCCTGCTGCTGGGGGATTCCTGCTGCTGGTGGGATTCCTGCTGCTGGTGGGATTCCTGCTGCTGGTGGGATTCCTGCTGCTGGTGGGATTCCTGCTGCCGGTGGGATTCCTGCTGCTGCTCACCAGGCCGCTCCGCGAACAGGACGGGACGGTGTCCCGGGCAGGTGTGTGCACCCCAACACACTCTGGCATTGCTGCCAGCGGGATTTCCCTCCCAGCACGCCGGGCTGCCGGCTCGGGATCTCCCCGGGAGCGCCGGGGCTGCAGAGCCGCTCTGGAGCTGCCCTGGAGCGGCGCGGGGCTTCACAGCCCGCACAGCTCCAGAAAGGGAACGGGCCCTGCCGCAGCGCTGCGCTGCTTTGTCTGGAGACCGGTGGCACTTGGAAACTGCCTCTGCTTAGCATTGTGATGAGATGTTTCCATTTACTGTGCAGTTCGGAAAACAATAGTTTTCAAGTTAAAACACCACTAAAATGAGTGATGCACTATATAGCACAAGTTCTCCTCTCCTCTCCTCTCCTCTCCTCTCCTCTCCTCTCCTCTCCTCTCCTCTC
>VZUI01040657.1:0-47565 GCA_013401135.1 Cettia cetti
CCTGGAAGTCTTTAGCCAAACCATGATTCAGATTATGCTCAGAATATACAGCTCACTGCTGCCAACAAAAAAAAAAACCCAAAAAAACAAACAACAAAACACCCAACCAACAAAAAACACCCCAACCCTGAGGATATACCCTTGAAACACCCTTTCCTTTTAGACCTGGCTACAGTTATGCTTAGACTAGTATTTAGTAAGTTGAAGTAAGTTCTAAAAGAACACAGTCCAGAAAAGCAGGAACGTTACTTAGCTTCATGTGGACAATTTTATTCATGTCACTGGAAGTACTGAACTGTTTCAAGTTAAGCACCAGATTAAGTACTTAATCAGAGCTAAAATTCATCCAATTTCTGCAAGAAAAAAACCCCAATCCCATTTCAGTGCAACCAGAGCACTGCATTGTATCAGTTTCTCTTTTGAAATACAAACAGTTATTGCAATTTGTAAACACAGACACCTCCCTGGCTGAATCACTAAAATGCCTGGAAATGAACAACAGCATTCAGGTAGTGATATTTGCTGTAAAATGAAGGAATCTGACTTCACCCAAGTACTCTGTAATCCTAGTGTAATGCTACTCCCTGGAGTACACTTCCAAGTGTTTTTCTTAGTCTAGTGTGAGTGACTCAGACAAAAGGGTTTTTGCTCTGTTCTCCCTGAGTGACCAATGTGCAGGAAGAGGAAAACGCTGCATTTCACAAGGGAAATTTTCCTGCATCCTACTGAACTTGTCAGACCTTCCACCTCTGCTTTCCAGTACTGCAGTACTTGTCCTCCAAATCAAGAATGGCCGTGGTCAGACTGAAAAGAAATGGCACAGTTGGACCAGCAGATAGAGCAAGGAACCTCCTGACAGTGCCTTCGCTGCAGAAATCATTTCAGAGCCGACACGAGGCTGTCTAGGATGCAGCTCTGTCATTAGTGCAGTCACTGAGAGCCTTGCTGATGTGAATCAGGCTGAGAGCTGTGGGAAAGAAGGGTCATCTCTTGATAACCAGTGCACAAAGATCTGTCAGCCTGGTCACAGCTCTGGAGGGTTTTGAGGCATCATCTCTTACGGCATTTGTGGAATCTGTCTTTATTACCTGCTGACAGACATGAGCACCAAACTCCCTTTTAATACTGGACAAAGTGAAAGTGAGGTATTTGGATTCCTGTGGTCTTGGGAGAATAAGGAACGTGTGCTTAGCTATAGGATGGAGCTCAGCACAGAATTGTTCTAATTGCACCATCAATCCATATAGGATTACTACATGAAAGCCCAGGCAGGGAAACATATGCTTTGGGGGTTTTATCTTCAGCACAAGCCTCTAATCTTTCCTCAGGAAATTACCATGTATTTTATCAGTACCTTGGTGTTAAGTTTTAAAACCTAAAGACTTCAACCAAAATGAACTGACTATCTACCATTTTTTATTTCTTATAAATGTAGTTGTTGTTACCTCGTTAACTGTTTATCATCCTGGCAGGTTCTTGCAAAGAGATGAGCTTGGCAGAACCACCTGGGTTGTAACCCTGAAGGAAAATGTCATAGCTCTCCATTTCAGATACAATTTGTTTAGCAGAGATTTAAAAGCAGCAGTAACAGAACAGCAATAAGATATATTTGGCAAGAAGATACAAAATAACTATTAAGCTGGTTTACATCTGTTTCCATTTTCATTCATTTTTCCTTCTCTAATTACATACTTAACATCAATCTGCTATCACAGTAGCTTGGATTATTCTCTTTTTGGGTCTAGCCTCCACGTCACTGTCACTGGATTTCATTACTGCTGCTCCACCTGTAAGTAATGAGTCTCTTTGTACTTACATACCCAGACTCCTGCAGTCAAAGTGATTAGCAGCACATCTCTTTAAACACCCGTCAGACAAAGGTATGAAGAACAATGAGGCTTGTTCTGTATTGCCAGTGCTCACATGTGTACCGTCTGATAATCACATATAAAACAGTGTGAGATTTTGGAAGATGCGGGACAAATCTGTGGAAAGCTTTACACATATCAAAAAAACCCTATCTTTTGAGTAAGCATATATGCCCTGAGTACCCCATATATTTCGGCAGATGTTGCTGATCATCACAGGTTCAGCAAAAAAAAAAGGGGGGGAACAGTTATCTTTTCATCAGATGGTAAATAGTTTTTATGGTTTTTTATTTTCAGGTACTGTGAGTCAAAAAGAAAATAATGTTTGTTCTTGTTGGAGAAATGTGAGATTTGCTCCTGCCTGTCATGTTTCAAAGCTCAGGAGCAGAGGGCTGGCTCATGGGATGTAGGCTGGGCTAAGGCTAGCACTTTGCCCCACAGCACTTGCCCACCCATGGCAGCGTAAGGGAGTCCCAGGGAAACATTCTCACTCATCCTGGCTGGCCAACAACCATGGCAGCATTTGTCCTCTGTAGACGAGAAGGGTTCTGAAAATAAGAATATTAAGAGCTTCCTAAAAAGGCTGGGCTGACCTGGCCAAGGCTCTGTGCTCAGCACTGTTTGTTTGCATCTCTGCAGGTGCTGATTGTGTTAATTGTGTTAGAAGAGGGTAACTGCAACCTAATAAGGACGACTGTCATGATCTGTGTGTTGGTAGGAGCAATCAATTGCAAAGAAATGGAGTAAAGAGCCAACAGAGCAAGCAGGAGTTAGCTGGAAACGTATGGGAGAGAGAGAACTGCAGGCTCAATGGGAACCAGTAGTGTCATGCAGCTCTTACTTAAAAAAAAAAAAAAAAAAAAAAAAAAAAAAAAAAGAAAAAAAGAAAAAAAGCAAACATGATACTGGGGTAGATCAGTGAAAGTGCAGCTATGAGCTCATGCTACTATTCTACTCACCATGAGTAAGGCCACAGTTGGGTACCATATCCAGCCTGCAGCATTTGAGAATAGTTGTGGGTCAGCTTGAGAGAGATGAAGAACAGGAATGACTCAGAAACTGAAGAAGGAAAAAGCAGAAGGAACTGCAATCTGAAGAAATTACAGAATAGAGGCAATGATAAATATGTAAATAACTGCAGTAAAGAGAAAAATTGTTCTTAAGGTTGATTGTAGGAAAAGTTGTGGTGGGCTTCTGTGCTTGGGCTTCTTGCACTGCTTTTTTAGACATTAGGGACCAAACATAGAAGACTTCTCTAGAAAATTTCCCCTAGACTATGAACATCAGTGTCTGACCTTTTGGAAACCACAGTGACTAAAAGGCAATGTGGAGAAATTGAGTTTGCCCGCAAAATGACTCTGAGACAGCACAGAGGACTCTCAGCTCACTGTCTCCTCTTCTTCTGTTCTCAGAATTTGTCCTTGACCTAAAAGGAACAATATGTGGTTTTAAGTAATGGTAATAGTTGTAAGCAGTTGGTGAGGACTGAAGCCAGAATGTGTCAGTTCTGCTGCCTCCTACCACTCTTTTCAAAGAGAGGAGCATCTCTGCTCATCTGTCTCTAACCCTGCTTCTTCCCTGGCCCCACATGCCCAATCCATTCAGCCAGTGCTGCGTGTGGGTATACACTGATTTACTGCACCAGTTTTGGTAACTTCACCTCTTCCCTCCAGATTCTTTGTGACAGGGTATCTGATGAAAGTTTTCCCTATTTGCTTTCAGAACATCAGGGTGGAGAATTCCAGATGAGTGCCACAAAATTGAAGATCATGCTTGGGACAGGTAGCAGTTCTTGATGCTGTGCTGTTGTTGCTATAGGAGGCAAATAGCATCTAGTGACTGGTAAAGTAATCCCCAGCAGCACCACCAAAGAGGGAATATATAACAGTTCAGTTTTCTGCTTCTTCATGCACTGATAAAAGCATGTTAACAGAACAACAGGCTTTATCCAGAATTTCTAGAGAGAATAGGGGAGATAAGAGCTTAAAGAGAAGGAAGGGAGGAGTAGGTAATGCTTGAGAGTTGGGGCTGTCTGGTTTTCAGTCTCAAATGCATGTTTCAGGTAAAAACATGTGACCTGCTTTTCAAATTCATATCTCTCAGGGAGTTGAGGGATGATCTCAGACAAATGGTGGTTTTGGTTTGTATGATTTCAGAAAACCAAGTTTAAGAAATGTTGAACGATAGATCTCCATAGATTTTAGATAATCACCATTAGCACTTCTGAGCTTGTGCTTTTTAAAAATTAAATTCAAGCTGATTATCATAGGTTTATTCCAGCTGAAGAATATGGTTCAGACTTTGGATGTGAAAATTGACACGCAGTTGGAAGAGTCCACATACTTGAAGGAAGCGTTGCTGATTTCTGACACACAGCATGCAAAAGCTGAAATATGTTTTTCTATTTTAATTACATGACCAGTACTCATGAATGGGAGCCTGAACTCCATCTCCACTGACCTTGAAAATGCCTTGGAGGTTTATGATGAAATGAAGCGTATGTTTTCTGATGATTTCTGGAAAGTGGGAAAACACAAAAACCAGTTGGTCTAGTTTTAATTTTTTTCAGATAACAGTGTGATACACCGTCTAAGTTCCCACATTATTGCAGGAGAATTTGGCAGTTTTCCACTTCAGTTCCCGTAACATACATGGGATTTGGCAGTTGTATGCAAATGCTCAGGTCAGGATTTCATATATGACAGCCTCAGCCCTGAATAACTGGACACGGGTGAACCATGTGAACAGTCATTCTGGCTCTTGCCAATAAATCAGATCATCTTAATAGATGAATTATTGTAGTGAATTAAATGTTTGTCTATGCCTCATTAATAACTCTGTAGTGCTGTAGACATACACAAATTGACTTTTAATTGATAGTTTGATTATGGGTCTGGCCACAGTGACACAGAGCTTTGCCTCTGTCCAGATTTTGTTAAGCAGTAATGCCCAGCTGGGAGGGCTGGGTGAGCGTTCTGGATATATCAGCAAACTAAAAATTCTCACCATGACATAGGCTGGGAAAATGGTGGACAAAGATAAGCATGCATGGAGAAATACATCTCCGTGAAAGTGCTCAGTGGGAGCTAATTTGTCTTTCACCCCAAATATTAGGCGATTGCAAGGTAGGTGGATAAAGTGGATTTGATATGGTTTCCTACAATTAGTATTCATTTTTTTCCCCCACTCTCAGTTTTCTATTGTCTTTCTCTTTTTTTTTTTTTTCTCTCTCTCTCTCATGAACTGTCTTCATATCCATGTCTTACTGTTTTTCACAGTTCTATTCCCTAAGGCTTTCACTATGCAGATTTATAACCCCTTTCATTTCCCAGGATACTGCTTACATACAGAGGGTGAAAATCAGCCTTTTCCTGCCAGGTTATGTGGCCACCCTCCTTGCCACTCCTGAATGACTCCAGACTGCTATTCCCCTGAGGACTAAACTAGACTGGGATTTATTAAACCCTTAGCCCCCTGTTTGAATGATATGTGGCCTCAGGCAATAGGCACTAAGGTGAATGCACACTGTTTCTTTGTAAAGGCACAGTAAACCACTACAGAGTGCACTGCCCCAGGCATTCTTAAACTATCTTGTCCTGTGTCAGCAAGATGCCTTAAAGAACTCTCTATAAAGCTTTCATTGCTCCATTCCCTCTCTGCTCCCACCCTGTGCATTTCAATACAGTATGGAAAAGATTTCATCCTTAATTGAAATTCCTTTCATCAGCCTAGATACAGCCTGAACAAAGATACTGACAAGAAAAAGCAGTCAAGAACATATCTTTAAAATGTCAATTTGCCAGTGACAGGCATAAAGTGCAGTCACTGCAAATCAAGACTCTGAACCCCCATTGTATATTATCACATAGCTGCCACTTCACCCTTCCCCCACCATCCCTCCCATAAGTTTTGATGCTTGTACATCTTTGTTTTCCTTTCCACATTCTTCTCATACTGTATTCATGGCAAATCTGAGGATAGCTGAGTCTTGACTAAAACCCTGCAGACCTAGAAGAAAGCTGTTTTAAACCCTGAAGAGTGTCATTTGTCTTAGACTCATACTTCAGAAGAAATTCATCATTCAAGCTCCATGAGTTTTCTATTTTTCCTTTTATTTTATTCATTCTGGTAAAGTAATTGATACATTTTTGTCCATATAGACCTGTAAGTTTAATGCTACATGGGTTTATGTGGCAGAAAATTGCTACACTATTGCTCAGCAGCAGAAAGAGAAGTAAGTAATCCAAGTTCTTTCTGCTGGTGCAATGTAGGGAAGGATACACCCAACAGAAAAAACACAAGTGTGGGCCATCTGTGGAAGGCTGTATTTAGCTTGCTTGCCCTGGGTAATTAATTTAGGTGTTATATCTTTAAGCTTTGACTATACAGAGACTAGAGCCTGGAGAAAAGGAGGCTCATGAGAGACCTTATTGTTCTCTACAGCTATCTGACAGCCAGGTAGGGGTTGGCCTCTTCTTCCAACTAACAAGTGATGGGACAAGAGGAAATGGCTTCAAGTTGTGCCAGGCACGGTTCAGATTAGATATTAGAAAAAATTTATTCGCTGGGGTTGGGTTGTCAAGCACTGGGACAGACTGCCCTGGGAAGTGGTTCAGTCACCATCCTTGCAGATATGTAGACATGGCATTAAGGGACATGTTTTAGGATGGACTTGGCAGTCTTGGGTTAATGGTTGGACTCTGTGATCTTAAAGGTCTTTTCCAGCCTAAGTGACTCTCTGATTCTACGATCCTCTCACTAGCACCAGGCTATGGTATGTCTCCAGTAAGTTGATGCCACTCTCTGTTGCCCATGCTTTCTTTACCAGACATACCACCTCCCACTACATTTTGTTCTGTGTTTGGGACGGTCTTCTTCCATTCCTAAAGCAAATTAATTTTTCTATTTTAAATAATTCCTTTAAGCACACCTTTGTCCAGAAACTGCAAAGAACTTGACAGTGACCTGGCTGATGAGAACACAGCCACATATGCTCATTAATAGTGCTCATGATATGCCCTGCACCTGAGTTTGGTAGATTCCAGTGTGATCTCTTGCCTTGTGTTTCAGCTGACAGAGCCACTGCTTGTGGGTGCTGCTACAGCTTTAACATATCCTAGAACAGGCCTGAGATACACAGTAACTAAATTACATGAGCAGTAAGAAATAATACTTGCACGCTTCATGCACTATTTGTCCAGGAAACAAGCAAAAATGCTTTGAGGAACTTCCTAGTCTGAGTCTGGTGTTTGTAACCAGTCCTGAAGCAGACGATAGTTGCAGGTGTGCAGGTACGACCGTGGAGTGTTTATCCAGCTGTAACTGCCACACAGTCGGCCAGCAGCAGCAGGAAGTCAGGCATGGTTAATGTTTAGGATACATAATCTTCACAGAGCTGCTGCCAGGTGTCTTCTTTGGCTTGTCTCACTGTCTTCTGGCCTATTCTTCTGCCTATCCAGTGTTCAGGAAAAGGAAGTGTGGTACAAAGCACTCTGCCCTTGTAACAGGCATGGTGAGGCTATAGGAAATAATGGAAATAATCAAGACATAACCAACTACATTTTGTTCTGTTTATTGTATTTGCCTTTTTAGTAGCTATTTGAAGATCTTCCCTGTTCACCTGAGGCATCTTTCCAGGTCCATCAAAAAATACTTAAAGGCCTATAGCAAATGTGGTTTGTACAGCCCTATTAGCTTAAGGAGCAAATTCATAACACTTCTCATTTGATTCAAAGAGGACACTTTAATTCTTTAGTTTCACTGCTGCAAACATGACCTAAGGAAGGGCCAGGAAATATTGTCCTTTTAATTGCCTATTCTTTGGAGTAGCAAGCTACTTACAATATAACAGCTTCGGCCGTCTGGCTCTGGGCGAGTCATACAGCCTTTGAAAGGCTTCTGAGAAATGTTAGTTTCAGTTGGTGCTGATGCCCAGATTCCAGCTCTTATCTTAGTTTCAGTGTGTGTGCAGGGAGAGGGAGGCATAGCAGCAGCACTAGACAGGCTCTTTGCAGCTCTCCTCAGCCAAATCACTTCTCAGAGTATATTCAGGGTTTTCTCAGGGTTGTATCAGTCTTCCCACAGATTATCAATAGTGCGTCTCCTGACAGCTGAGGTGGAGCTTGAGGGCGGTTGTCATCCTCAAGGAATTTCACAGGGTCCTTCATTTATCTATTCTGTGTTTTCCTATCACCTCTGTGGAGTAGGAGTCCCTTTCATCATTTCCTGACCCATACACGGGTGTGTTGGCTGTCTCTGCCACCCAAAGGAACCCAGCATCGAGTAGGTGGGACACGTTTCATTACCCTGCCTGATCTCTGGACTCTGTCACCCTCCCAGTGGGACATGCCTATGTAATTAACTGGGTATTCTCTGTCCTCTAGAGGAACAGTCCGTCCATGCCAGAGGCCACAAGCTCAAGCTGGATGGAGGTAACACATTTCTCCCTTTCATTTTCTCTATTAACAGTCAGCATAGACACAATTATTGCTGGCTGATTTTAGCATTTCTAAAATTCCCATTGTTAGCAAAACTAAAGACTGCTGTGGGTGGGGGCTGAGGTCATCTTTGACGTTCCAAAGACAAAGGAGTATCTCACACATGACCAACTTTTTGTAAATAGGTTTTGAACTGAGTTTTCCTAGAATTAGCACATGTTACCCAACCAACGTGTAGGGAAGGGAATCTCAGGTTTGTAACTCATGAAATGACCCCAGTTCCTGAGTTTCTGAAATTTGTTCCTCATAGGTAGCACCTGGGGTAATGGCCAAACAGTAGGAGAGCAACACAAAGGGGTGAACACACTCACTGTGTCTGAAGTCGGGACACTGGTTGGAAGTGTAAGAACTGCAGGGTAAGTGCAGTTGCACAGGTGTGATTTTCCTTATATTTTCACTTGGGCTATGTGACTTTTTTTTCAGAAAGCACGCAATGCTGGTTAATTAAGGGGTGTAGTTATACCCTGTGTTACCAACAGAATGTCACCCATAAACATCATTTGCCCGCAATCTTTGCACTCTGCTCTCAGGGTCAAAGCTACGTTAGTGATGCAGTACCCTTTATCCGTGGGGTTAGCCATATGCTCTAAGCAATCTGCTAATTTATTCAATTAATTATTTGGGATACGGATCATTACCCTGATTTTCTAAGGAAATGAGGCTTCTGCAATTACACCATTTTAAGTTTTCCGTGTTATCTCTTGAAACTGCCGACAAATCGAGAGTTCCTCCAAAGCTTTTTGAGCCTGGGACGCGCAGCTCGCTCGGCGGGCGGGGAGCAGAGCGCTGGGCACTGCGGAGGAGCAGCTCCATTGGCACTGCTGCTCAGCTTGGGCGATTCGAGGAGCGATGCTCGGGGCCGTGGGGAGCCCCGCTCCGAGGGCTGGCAGTGTCCCAGGTGTGACCGCTCAGGGTGACCCGAGCCGGGGCTCCCCTCACAGAGCCCTCAGAGGGCGCGAAATGGCCCCTGCGCGCGCCGCCGCTCGCCCCCGGCCCCGCACGCAGGGAGCGCTGCGCTGGCTCTGCCGGCCCGAGGGGTTTTATAGCTACGGCGGTCCGGGCTGGGTCGGTTAATGGCACATGGAGAGCGATCAACTAATAATAGTAATGTGACAGTTCGCTGATGGAGCGGGGAGGAATCTCCCTAGTGCCAGACTGCGAGAGGCAGAGCGCGGTGGCTCAAAGCAGCGCCTGTCGCTGGGAACTTTACAAAGCTGAGGCAAAAACGTGATTTTATTACATCTGAATACATTCCTTTTCGTCCTTAAAGAAGACGTTTTTCCTACATGTTCAGTTGCAAGGTTTCCAAGTGCAGAACTTTCTTCTTCCTATCTCTCTTGTATTGTGTCTGCCGGACTGGAGCCTAACTTTCAGCTGGCTTATCACTATCAGGACAATGACCACATGACCTTAGGCTGTTCCGATCTGAACAAGCGCCATCAAAGCTAAAACACAAAAAGCGTTTGCCTTTGGAAGGGCAGAGCGGGCACTTTCCCCCAGTGCCACCCTCGGGGCAGCCGTGCAGAAGCACAGGAGCGGCGTCGGGGCTTCCGACGGCCAGGGACCCACCCGCTTCCAGCAGACGAACACACGCAACACATAAAACAAATCTGGGCAGATTTGCACGGACATATGGCCCTTCTACAGCGCTAGAGGTTAGACTCTTCATGTCCTCTATTTCATTATTTATATTACTCCATAAAGGAGGTCTTAATCCACAACTGGAGCTCAGTACAGCAGTTTGGCTTGGAAATAAGCCTGAAAAAAATATGTCCCCTAAAACCAAGCAGGGAGACAACAGCTTGACATAGAGCTGTATGCAATGAAACTGGACAGCCCAAAAGCTCTTCCCATTCAATTTTTTTTTTCATTTATATTGTAAATTTTGTAATAGTTGTTCTTTGTTGATTTCAGGCAGCAAATTCCAGTTTCAGGATGACTGATATAAAAAATCCTCTCTTATTAAATAATTTTGCATTAGATTTCAAGAACTGTGCAAATCCAAGTTTCATATACAGTTATATGAGCAACAGTTGTTTCACTGAAATATTTTATTTTATATACACAGCTGCAGTTCATTTAGGCAATAGAAAGGTCACAAATACTCTTACTGACACTTGATTTGACACATTTACTTTGATAGAAACCAAACACTACAAAAAGGAAGAGTAATAATCATTAAGAACACATTTAAAGTAAGATTATTATTACAACCAAATTACAAATGATATAAATATTTGATTCTTTATAATCCCTACGCATTCAACGTTTCTAATCTTAGGCGTACCACTACAGCAGAAGAGGATGGCTTTTAAATTTAGTTTGTTCTTATTAGCATGGAAAGTATCATTCAAAGCTATCTAAACTTAGACACTATAAACGAAATTCTGATTATGAATTAACTAGAGTAGAACTGCATCATGCTATCACAGCTGTGGTGCAGCTCTGGCACTTGTGTTTGCAGAGATGGTGCACTTCTGAAATGGCCGGCTGTCAACAAATGTTCTGTCCAGCTGAAGGTGCAGGTTGTAAGAGAACTGACTGCAGTTCTGTGCTGCAAGGAGAGAGACAGCTCCCCCTTAAACCTGCATATCTCTCTGGAGTTAGTTACAGACTCAGAATAAATGAATGCTTCTTAGAAAAAGATCGAAAAAGACTCAGAGGAGGTCACTGTACCTGCACATTTCCCTGCCTCTCTAGTCCCTTCTTTTTCAGTTTCTTTACATTTTCTCAATCAAGTGGTTGTTGGTGGCATCTTTTAACAACCAGATCCTGTATTTCTTAGTTTGGATGGGAAACACATCAGTTCAATTTCCAGTCCAATTCTGTGGACTTTTGAGAGCTCTGTGAGTGTACTTAAATGCTCCTCTTTTAAAGAGACACAAATGCTTAAGTCAGATATGAAATTCTTCCCCATTTTCTAAATAGCTTGTGTCCGATTAGACCTTTCTTATTCTTCTGGTTAAAACAATCCTTTCGTTTTTGACAGAAGACCAAGTTTCCAGGTTTTATTTTTTTCCATGTGTCTGGAAGCATTTATAATCTCATCTGCAACTCTGTTTCTTGAAGAGCTTTTTGTAAATAATATGAAAATCTCAATATACTTTTAATTCTGTGAAGAAGTGCATTTCTGTTTCTCTGTGATGTATGCTAAGGTACAATTTTCTTCATACCATTTTATCAGACCAGACAAATCACAGCAGACACCTTCCTCTGTTAGCTACATACATTTGCTGTGGAATATGCAGACCACTTACTCTGTTCCTTCTATTTCCAGCTATTCCTATCGATTCTGAACCCAACAAGACACCTTTATTGTTCCATATAGTTTCTCTCATAACTTGCAAAAAGCTGCCAAAATACACATAGCTTAAACATATTTATCTGCTCAAAAGTTAAGTGAGGTGGGTGAAAAAAACTTCACATGCCTGTATTGAAGACACATTGCAGAGAAAAAAAAAATACAGCATAGAGGATGGTGCCAAGCTCAGCAAGTTAAATGGTGGAAATAGGCCAAGAATAGCATTTGGAATTTCTGTTTTATTACATATAGAGTACACTCTTTTTTTGTTAAATAAACTATAATCAGTTGGCATTTCACACAAGTAATATGACACATTTTCATAATTTTTTGTATTTATCAAATGAGTACAACAAAGGAGCAAAATGCTGGCTTCAGTAAAATCTATGAGTTAGACCAGTCCTCCTTTTGAACATCCTTCTGGGTTGTGTTTGACATGAAAGTTGAAATGTTTCTAGTCAAAGTTTGTTTTGATATCCTAGATTTTAACAACATGCTTCTCAAGTATCTGAATACTTGCAATTACTCTGTAATTGCTCTGTATTTCTTGACATGGGATAGATTCTTGTGGGCTGGCTTTGTGTGGCAAAGGCATGTGAGTGCAGTTTTAGAGCCTAAACTAACTGAAGCATTTCTTCAGTTGACAGAAATTCAAAGATTACGGCTCAATATTTGTCACCTCTGGAACAGGAACAGCCATTGCTGCAAGGTGCCTCAGGCCTTCTGAAGGTGCTGTGCTCCTGTCTGAACTTCAGGGCTCCATGGCCTGAGCCACAGTTTTACACTGCACAGAGATGGCCACAATTGCTTAAATATCCTCTTAAACAGACACCTGACTTCCCACAAATAAGGGAGGAATACACAAATTATTAAATTATAAAACACTTGCTTCAATTCTGTTTCGTGATTAATAAATCTTATCATACATACTTATTTAAAAATATATTTTGAAATGCTACATATGAACTGAGAATAATATTGGTTCATTTACCACCCTATTGAGTAGTAATGGTTTTAGAACAAGGAAGTTTTAAATTAATTGGCGAAGCTAGCATAGCTTTTCAAATATAAATAACTACTTTAAAACACCTTAGTGATGTTTAGATATTTTAAACCAAAATAAAGTAAAAATTGCATACTGGCAGTCATTCCTGCCCAAATGGTGCTTGCATTTCCTGCACTGCTCCATTACACTGTAGTACAAAATGGCTGCTCACACCCACACAAATGGAATTCCGGGGCAGGGGCAACATGTTCAGTGCTGTGCGTGTGATTACTTTATTGCACGTGTCACATGAATCAGAGACTGCAGATACCCCAGCCAAAACACCTTCTAGATCTAGACACCTAATGATTTGGAGACTCTGCAATGAACATTTTGTACTCTAAGCTTTTAAAGGAAACAACTCCATCAGCTTCACTTACGAATTATTTGTGCAAAAGTACAGTATTTCATAAATAAACTTTACCTGAATATTACAGAAAAAAGCTTTGGGATACATGAAATATAAATACAGCGACAGCTGAGCTGCAAAATTAATTTAGGTATATACAGTAAAACACTCCCCAGTTCTTTTCACAGATGTACATTTAACCTCCCTGAGTCCTTTTCCATACTTAGCAACACGATGCATTCCCAGATGCTTGCTCAGTAACAGCCACCAGAGCTTCAGCACTAGAGAAAAGGGTGGAAAAGAGCACATCTATGTGCACTCCTGTCATTAGCCAGGGATGTTAGCTTACTGCACTTTTGCTTCCAGGAGCCCACTGGCCATGACAGGCCCGTGGCCACTGACACAGGCCCCGACGTGTCTCAGGGAGTCGGCCCCAAGGTAGGCCAGCAGCAGCTCCGTGTGGCGGATCAGCAGCTGGGTGAGGTCTTCAGCCAGGCTCTCCATTGTTGAGTATCTCACCTTTTCAAAATCAAAAATGTCTTTGAGGAAGAAAAGCACTTGATCCTAGAGGGAAAAAAAAAAAAAGGAAGAACTTTTTTTCAGTCACAAGAAGGGAAAAAAGCATGCCATGCTAACGGTTCTTTCTTTAACATGTCCCCTAAAAGCATCCAATTATGTATTATTTTGGTGCTGAGACAGAAGTGTGCTAAAACAGCATTTGCAAAACAGTTCCAGGCTTTAAACATTCATATGAAAGTACTTATTTCTCATTGTTTCTTACCCTTAGCATTAAACTTAGGAAAATGCAAATGTATACTAATAAATAAGATCTTAATTTAATCAGAAAGGGTTTTTTTTTTCTAAAATCTATAAAAATGGTAATTAAAAAGAAGTTGCAAACCTTGAAGAAGCAGCATAGGTCATACAGGGAATTTCTGGGGCCCAAAAAGCCCCAGGCCAAAACAGGGCTGATATGTTCACATATAGCATAGAAATGTGCAAAAAATCCATCAGGCACCTAGTGATGTAAAAATTATAGATGAAAGTTACACAGCAAATTTAGTATACAGCTCTATTATTCAGCATTAAGTCTTCATAAAAGCTTAGCACTTCCCTCCTTGGTCTAATAAAATCCTCCAAGGTAAGAAGCTGTGGCACAGACTTCTACTGAGCCCCTGCACAGAGAGGTCAGGATGCAGAAGGGGCTGAGGGGAGGCTGCAGCAGAATTCCTGGTGCTGGGAAGAATGTGGTGCTTCAGGCAGTAACGGGGCAGGACTGGATGTGATTTGGCTGTGGGGTCATGCAGGGAGATGGGGCTGACAATCCCAGCACAAGCAGGTGAGATACAAGAATCCTGACCTTGGTGTGCAGAAGTCTGAGATCTGCCTGTGGGGCAGGAAGTCAGAGAAGTGACTGACACCACCACTGACTGGACCTAAACTAGGTTTAGGAAAATCTTTTAGTTATGGCTTTTTGCTAAATACAGGTTTTAGGGCCCCAGGAGCTAAACTTCTGCAACTGGCAAACCTCTTGCATAAATTACAAATCTATAGGAATAAGGGTTGATCACTCATTTGTTTTGCCAAAGCTACCAAAAGAACTTCAAATTCTAAGGAGATGATCGATATCTTTGTTCCATATAATTTGAAGGGCAACTTACCTTCATTTGCTGTCTTTTTTGCTTCAGTACTGACCAACAACTTGAAGCCACAGCCTAGGTGCAAAAAGAAAAAATAAAGCAAGCCCCAAATCATCTTCCATCTCAAAAGAACTCACCTGCAGAATACTGTATTTCTATATTCTGTATTTTGGGGACATGCATTTTCCTCAGTTTCAATCTTGTGATAACACAAAGTTTAAAGCGATAAACCAGCAGCTGATATAAATAACAAATCTGTATGTAGTTCATGCTTGCTATTTCAGATCCATCTTTGCAACATTTTCGTTAGTTAAATTCAAATGTAATTTGGCATCCTTGACTGATTTTACAGCTACCACACTTAGCAACATTCACTGGTTTAAGTGAGGACCAGTCTTATATATTAAATTGTGGGCTCAGACATCAGTAACTATTTTAGATATTAAGTGGCATGTGAACACAGTGAAATGTACTTTTTCATTTCAGCAAAAACATTCTTGCAATAGCTTCAGATTCAGCTATGGAGCTTTGTCCAAATATGGACCTGTGAAATACAATACACCAATATCAGTCTTGGGCTTTTTCCCTTCCTATCCTCTAACTGTCCTCATCTGACTGCCCTCAGTACTGCAAAGAGAGTTTAATACAGACAAAGCACAGTTACCATATAACTACAAAAATATCTACACGTTGTCTTAATTTATTTTCCTCTAGAGGGAATATTTCAATTGAAAAACAAAAATAAAAGGACAACTTGCAGTTTACATATAAAAATGGATGAATTGACAGCAGTTGCTGTACCAGTTGACCATGGCAGTAGCCTGTGTCCTAACAGAGGCATGAGATCTATTTGGCATATAAACAGGCACGTAGGAAAAATCATTAATTGTAATCAACAGCTGAATACCTGTATTGTATTAATTCATTTTTGTTTCCTTGCAACTTTGTCCCTTACTGCTAAATAGCTGGTCTACGAACCAAAACCTGGACCTGATGTCTAAGATGTGGCTAACAGAAACTTCCCTTCTAAAATTCTACTTCCTCAGAGAAAGGAAGGACAAGTTAAAGTACTTTCTCTAATACATTCACTCAGCCTCTGTTTTGGGCCCAGATTTGTAACTTTTAAATTCCTATGATGAATAATCAGTATTAACTGATAATACAATCTGTTAAATTCTTTTGAGGAAGATCTCAGGTACACACTCAGTACATTGCAATGTACTACAGATCAGTTAGTATGATAATTGCACATGAATACTTACTGTTTCTTTAAAAGAGGAATTTAACCAGCGGTTATTTACTACATTCTGTATAGATATTGGTGGATTTTCTAAATCTTCAAATGAATCCATTAATATGAAGTCCAGAACAACATCATAAAAATTCAGATTTTTCACCTATATTAAATGAGAACATAATCTAAGCAACCTAGTTACTCTTTCAGCAGTGGAATTCAGCATGCACCATATTATAATGCTGTATTAACATGCAGGTTTGCAATTATTTTTAATGAATATTAAAAATATTTTGTCAGTAAAGGAGAAGTTAAAAAGAATGTGGGGTTTCTGGTACTGAACTGGTGAATGCCATTTCTCTAAATCAGCAATATAAACAATAAAGAGATGCCTTTCCCACAATTCTGAACTGTAAAAAATTATTTTTAGATCCTATGGCATTAGTAAGGGTAAAAGCACTTATCAGAAATGCAACTCACTCCTCTAGCAGCAAGTTCCATTTCGGTATTATCCCAGTGATCTGTTTGTTCCAAAAAGTATATCATTTCATCAAAGACATCTTCAAATTTCTTTGGATTCTGTAAAATAAAAACAATGAGTATCAAGCAAATGTAAAAAGAGCTATGGCTGATTTTCCCCAGACAGTGAATTCAGGTAGAAGTTACATAAAGAACAAAACACGGGTAAAAAATGGCTTTTACCTTTCGTGCTTTCACAATTAAAGCAGACAAAATTTTTCTTCCACTTTCAGCAAGAAATATTCTGTTTGCTGTTTCTGAAAGAATTATCTAGAAAAGGGTTCAGAAAAAATAGACAGGTTCATTCACATGTTAAACCAAGTGACCTTAAACATTTCAATCAATTTTCATATCATTATCACCTCTAGTATAGTTAGCAAGTTCCTAATAAGCCTTGGGTGCAAAGGTTCCAAAGCTAAGCATGAAATCTGGACTCCTCTGCAAATACATCTCATTTTAGAATGATAAAAATGTAAAAGCAACATGAAAATATTTAAATACAGATTACATTGTAAAAACTCTTGCACAAAGAGTAACAGTCAGTTTCAATGCCTTGTAGTTAAAGCTTAACAAGAGAGACAAATCACTCCTTATTGTTTACCTGAAAAGCTTGTCGAATACAATGAAGCTTAGCAAGGAAGTCACTGTCTCCTAGACATTCAAACATTTCAGTCCTATGCAAAATAGAGAAGTTTCCAAAGACCATTAAAAAATGCAGCACAAGAATATCCATCTAACTCTAATTGCTAGAAAAAACACCTAGTACAAGTAACTTCTAAAAAGTGACTTCTAGATAGAATACTAAACTTTAATTCTTTTTTTTCCCGGAAATAATTAAACAGACATAAATCAATACCTTAACACCCGTGAATAAATTTTGCCTTCTTCTGCTAAGTGCATGGCTTCCTCATACAAGGGACAGTGGCAAAGGGAATCCAGACCATATGTGCTACGAATCTCTCTGTGCTCTGAAAGCTGAAAAAGAATTTTTTGGAAGTTCATTAAAGAGCTTGCTGACATAATTTTTGTAAAGATCAAACAAATCAAAGAAGTTTTTCTGATGTTCTACTGAAAGATGCATCCTTTTCTGCATCAGCTTAAAATCAAGGGGTGACAATCAAAAGTGGACAGAACAGATACACCAGGTCATAAGACTTAACTTTGTAACTCATAAAACCTGAAAACTACAGTTTCAAGTTTTGAAACTTTTTAATTAATAAAAGAAAGGCAGCTTACTTTTGTGTTTAATTTGCCTGGTTAAGTTTTTGAATTGTCTAGTTAAATCTAAGGGGACTCAAAGCTGTCAAAAGAAAATAATTGCCAGGACACAAAGTACAGAATGATTGCACCATACAATTCTTTAGGAAGCTGGAAATAGCAACACCCTCCCACCCCTGTTTTAGTTTCACTGGTAAATAAGTCTGCCAGTTACCAAAGCACATTGTATAAACCATGAGCATTCAGTGTTTTATACTACAGGCTCCCTGAAAGGTTTTCATTATTGGTAGTCTTAATTCTATGATTAACATAGAAATAAACATGAACATTGTAGACATTTTGAAAGAAAGAAAAAACCAAAACCAGATCCATAAATCAAAGTACATAAATAATACAGAGAACTCCTGTTTACAGAGTATCATATTTACTCCACAAAACAATGTCTAACTACAATTTCACTACAAAGATTACATCATATTATTAATGATAAAAAAAAATTCTGATGTTTACACACCATTCAGTTTAGTTAATGACCAGAAATTTAATTCTAGCTTTTTTTTTCTTTTTTTTTTTTCTTTGCTTTTTTTTCCCCCAATATCCTGAATGGGGGAAACAAACCTGGGTTTCTAGGCTATTAAAACTGAGCATAGAAACATTTTTAAAAACAACTCTCAAGGTAACTGAACTATGTAAAAGACTAATCTATATCTTAGAATGACTTCAAAAAAATCATATGGAAGTATTACTTTATGTTAAACCTCCATTAAAATTTTCAAGTAAATAAATGCTGAGCAGCTTCTCCTGTCACTGAGGCCGTACAGCCAAGTATGAGGAGCTTCAGGCAAATCACTTTCTTCAGATATTTATGAAACTGACTGAATGTGACTGAATTAGGACTGGTGATTTCTACAGTGAGATGCAGGTAACCTTCACCTGCGGCCAGCACCTGAGGTGATAACATCTTTACACATGAAGTGATAACATCTTTACACATGAAGTGATAACATCTTTACACATGAAGTGATAACATCTTTACACGTGAAGATGGCTGATCATTGCCTCTGGGGTCACAGATTAGCACAGGGACTGATACCCGGGAATTGGGTGAGGGCCTTGATTATATTTAGCTTTTTTTAAAAGAAAACAATTCCTCTCATGCTAACAGATGAAATAAAGTATCAGGAGAGAAAGGTCTAATTGTTCTTCCCCTAAGAAGATGATTTTGATTACAGATTGAAGTTCCAACAATAAATATTTGGAAAGGGGGGGCAAATTCCTCTACCACTCTATTCTCTTGGCATGCAAAAAGTGAAGGGGAGAAAAAGCAAGTGAACACCAGAACCTAAATGTTTAACTAGAAAGGGTGACTCTAGACAGGCTCTGAAGTTGCACCATTAATGCTCCTGGAGTCATCATGGATTTTCTTTTGATGTTTTCTAGCATTTAAAATATATTGCTATATTAATATTTTACATGTAGACATAGAAAGTAGGTAGATGTAACAAAATATAGATGAAAAATAGATTATTATGCTTTAAATGATCTTGCAACCAGTAGGGGCCATTCTTTGCGATTAAACAAGGTGAAAGCTCGCCTATATAAACATCCTGCCTCAAGTAAAACTCATTAAAGATGATTTGTAAAGATACATCCACATTTCTAATGTACAAGAGTTCAGCTATTAGGAAAATTCACAAATCATAATCAATACTTAACAAGATGCAGAGCATACAACATTTTCTAGATAGGAATCTCCCAAGATGACATCAAAAGGAAAATGAACTCCTTGTTGCAAAAGTCTCTGAGGACTTGCTACCTTTGAGGAAAAAGGTGGGCAGGAAGGTTAGTTTTCAGTTAGATGGCTCACTCAAAGTACCTTATATAAACTGGCATGTGTTCATGCTATTTATTCAGGCACCTGCTTTTTATCCCTCTATGTACCCCTAAGCACCACATAACTCCTCAACAGGGATTGGGTACTAATCAGAAGTAACCAGAAAGCTCCAGCATCCAACATCTTGGCATCACAGGTGAGCCACACACTTGAAGGCTCCCCGAGTCCTTTCCTGCCATTCTGCAGTGGTCACTTCTGTGCACAGCCACTGCCCCTTTGAGACTCTTCACACACCTCTAGGGGTGACAAGGAGCCATGTCACAGCTACCAACAGTGCTGGCAGCAGCCAGGAACACAGGCTTGTGATGATGATGGACTGGATGTGCCAGCCCCTAAGTGCCTGCTACTTCCTCAGTGTCAGAGAGATATGTGGAGAAGAAAATGAAAATGCAGACAAAGAAGAGATAAAAGATGATTGACACTATAGCAGCAATCTCATTTTATAAGGCTTTATTTGTATCCATTCAAGGCTCAAGAGAGACTAGGTGGTGACCACCACAAGGACATTTATGATGACCTGCAGTGGATACTGAAGATCATTACATTAAAATAACATATACGTCTTCAAAACTCCAAAGCTTGTAGCTCTAACTTGTGTCTAATTAGGCCTGCTTTGCTGCAGAGCAGCCTCTGAAGATTACAACATGGATATTGTTCAGGTGCTGATCAGTTTTCTCTGGACAGTTCAGCTTCAGGGCTCTATCTGCAGTAAAGAGATGCTGAAATCACTGCTCTAAAGCATCAAACCTTGGCCACTTGCAATTGTTTTTAGGTCTGGGATGCCCTGACTGCTTTGGTTTAAGGAACAGGCTCAGTACTTTTATTTGCCATCCACAAGTTCTTTCTTAATAAATAGAAAAAATTCTCAGCTGTGCATCAAGACCTTGTTGACTACCAAAATGACCACCTACATGAATGTACCAAAATAAACAAGACCTTTTAGGAATTCTTGCTTGCTTCCCCCCAGTAGAGAGGTCACTTTACTTGTGCATTCAGCATTCCTCACATTCTGAGAAATTATGTTTACCCTATATTAAAAAAGTTGATTATGATCTCTTTAAAATACAAAGATATTTAGAGAAAAGATTTCCTTAAAAACAGTAAATAGTTGCAGGATGAAGGTGAAACATGTTTGGGGAGCTGGAAGATGTGATGGTGATTAGTAACTAAAAATACTTTATAAATTGAAATGATGAAGTGGTGTGTTCCACCTAAGGTCTGGAAGAAAATGGGAAGGATGTTCTGATACAAAGCAGCAAAGGCTTTATTCACAAGCCTAAAAATCTCCCAAGCTTTAGACTAGGTTAACATTTTAACAAGAAAAGCAAAGTTATTTGATAATAGACCTACAGATTCAGTACTAGTCAAAACATAAAAATAAGACATGATAAATGCATGTGCACTGGCAAGGAAGAAGCAGCAACAAAGTTCACTGTCAGGGAGAGCAGGAAAGAGGTTCTGTTAGCAAGATGGAAAAGAAGCCAGGAAAGAGAAGGCAGAGGCCTTTATCTGGCACACTCACTGCTGCAGTGTTGCCAAAGGTGGCAGCTATTTTGATCACAGGGGATGGGAAAGCAAGATTATGAAAAGCATACTAACCCTCATCAACAGGAGCTAATGGCAGGCAGCCTCAAGTGGGGAAGAAAATACCAGTGTTTATCCAGTAGTAATATTAATAACTTAATTAGGGCCAACAGCTGTGTTTCCCATCCCTTCTGCAGTGCTTCTAGAGCCTAAGCGTGTTTAAGAATAGAGACATGTCTGGTCATGGGGATGGCAACTGTGTCTAAATTGTCTTTATAATGATTCAGGCACCTGTGTATTGTAGGTGTTCAAAGAGGCACAACTCTGAATGAGAAATCATCAAATGAGTGATCCTCAGCACCCTCTTGATCACCAGCCATAGCCAAGATGAAGTTTTGGCACACCCTCCTCTATTCTGTAGAGCTCATCAAAAGGGCACGTGATGCAAACCCTGCCAAACTGTCCCAGTTTTGTACAGCTCTTTCCTATATTTTGTTCTAATCTGGCACAGCATGACATTCTTGTTGCCTCCTAAGCAGTATCCCTATCAGTTTCCATTCAAGCATCTATCTGTGTCTTGTTTTATGAATGCTCTTTCTCCTGTGGGCAGGGAGCTAAATTTGACCTGACTGTGTGTCAGCACTGAAACATGAACACAGTTTCCAGTCTCCAAAATCAGTCACACAAAATACTTAGTCCTGCTCCTTGGGACAGGATGCAGTGTAGAAGGAAGCCAAGGAACTGTCAACACACAGCTTGCAGTGTGATGAGGCCCCAAAAAATGGTGCCACGTTCTAATTTCCTGGAAGGTGAAATTATTAATTCCAGTATGGCATAATCACAGAGCAGTATAAACACACATATGAATTTCAGATTTAAAAACTTTGCTAGACATTTCTATCAGGAGATGGAGTTTAGGACAGTTACTAATACTGTAACTGCAATCAGGGAGCTTATGATGAAAGAACTGCCTCATTTGGCCCTTAGGTGAGACAAATCTGAAGCTGGAAAAGCCTCAGACATCTTAGCCTAAATTAAAACATTCCACTGTTTCCCTAGTGCAATCAAAAAAAAAATAATAAGTAGATAAGCAAGAGGAAGCTACTTGACATCATCACATCTAGAATAAAAGAATCTGGTATGTCAATTCTAATCCTGTTAAATCAAAGCAATTACTGTTCTCTACTAATAGCTGAATGCACTGGAAGTCCTTACTGCTCCTCATTGCCATAAGTGAAGCATTTCCCTACCACACACCCTTCCGAGGATGGACAGAGTATTAAATCAAGGTAACAGGGTTTTTGTAGGAGAACACCAATTCACAGCTTTTTTTTTCCCTACACCATACAATGATGCCCTGTAGCTGCAACTACAGTGTTAACTGACCCTACAGTTTAAGCTTAGCACCTCCTATTTAACCCAGAACAACGATGGTGTTTTGGCTTGAACACCAAACAGCAAATTGTTCATGTTCTATTAATCTTCAGGACTTCTGCCACCTAAGAATTTCACTGAATTCTTCAATAAAATCTGAGAAAAGAGTTTGTTCTATTGGCAAAGGCTAGAAAAGCTGGAAAGGAAGAGAAAAATCTTCATAACTTTGTCCTGAAAAAACAAGTTAACAGAAGTGGCTTTGAGGTATCAAAATGTGGAGAATATTTTCAGGATGCTTAAAGACAATTACATGTCCAATTTTGATTCCAATATTTTTTAGCAGATACTGGGACAATACAGCCTCAGGAGAGGATGATGACTCCGCTGAGGTGGTACATCCTGGGGTTTTTTGTTTGCTTGGCTGATTAGTTGATTTCGTCTTTTTTTTTTTAAGCCAAGCAGCACAAATGAGCATAAGGGGTTGTTCCCATCTTCACGCACTTGCAAAAGCATTGTGAAAGTTCATGGGGGAAAAAACCCCGTCAAGCCAGATACAAAGTGTACAAATTAAAATGGTTTACAGCTCCTCTCATGAGCTGGTAGAGTTGAAGCAAGCTTGAATCATAGACTTGTCCAAACTACAGCAAAGAGTAACCAGTCTCTATGGATACAATCCTTCCTAGGAATGGATGCTAGGCACCACAACTTAATGTGAGTTACTAAATCAAGGAAATCACAATTTAATGTGAATTACTAAATCAATGTAATTGTGTTATGGAAAAACAAAGCTTATAATAGACAGTCAAAACAATTGGAAAGAATGTGTGTGCAATTCTCTCTTTTCACAACTGACTTCAGTAGCTCAGCTGTAGTGCGTATATGAGAGCAATATCCATCACAAAATGGATCTATTGAGGCCAACTGCCTCTCCTGTTTTTTGGAGAAGAGTGCTATTCAAGATCACTTCAGCTCCCCAAAGACTACAGAAGGAGATATTCCTCAATCAACTAAGTGTGTCACTGCTCATGAGCCTCTTTCAAACACTTCAAGGGAGCTGTAGCAGACTTCAGCTAATAGGCTGTTCGCCAGTCATTATTATGTATCCTTTGCGCTCTCATCCCAGAAGATGAGGGGATGTACATTAGGTTGTCAAAGAAACTTTCCCAGCCTGGCAGTCAGGAGGCTCCAGGAGCTGTCCCTACCCCGTGGCCCCTTCCCTGGGTGGCTGCAGGGAGCTGAGGGTCCCCACTGACACCCTGCACACCCACACAAGCTTCCCCCAGCAGCTGGGCACAGGGCTCCCAGGACAACCCCTGACCTCTGGTTCCTGCTAAGTCACTTAATCATGATGCAACAACAGAGTAACAGCTCACACTGGTGCCTTCATATTGGGCATGGAACATGCTAAAACAGGTAGCTATCAATTTCTTATCATTTCCTCTCAAACCCCTCCATGTCTAAACAATACAAAGCCTTCTTCATACATCTTTATAGTATGGTAAAGCAATAGGAAAGAAGGAACAGAAAAATATAAATCATGGTGAAAGGAACTACTACAGCCTCAACTGACGGCTTCTTCACTCATGAAAACGTGATCTATTTCTCAAAAGCAACTTCTATTTAGGAGGAGTTGGGAATGCATTATGCCAGTACACAAAAAAACCTCCAGAACAACTGGTTCCAACAAAGCCTGGAAAAACTCTTTTTTTCCCATAAGAGAAATACATTTTTGCTTACAATGATTAGCAAAAATTTAGGATCCTTCTGTTCATTGTTCAAATAGATCAATAAATCTTTTAAAAAGCAATCTTTAAGAGTCTTACCTCAGCTGTGGAAACAAAGGAGTCCGTGGATGCAATGCTTAATGTATCTCGAAGACAGAAATCATCCACATTATCCTTTACAGTAATGTCTGTATTTTTATCTTTAAAATTAAAAAAAAAAAGAAGTTTATTAGACTATCAGAAAATTTCATGTAAGTTTTGAAAATGTGTTTCATGTGTACTTTAACACAGTATCTCATTTGGAAGGCACAATATACTACTGTAAGAGTAAATTTTTTTTATGGACCACTAAGATACATAAAGGTGACTGTTTTTCTGCCTTTAAATGGGATTTTCAAATATCATCCACAATGAACTGGAAGAAGAAAAAAAGACTTGGCCAAGGTTTTTGCCTTTCTTTTATAGATTTCTGATGATCTATCTTCTGATATTACTTTGCTATATTGATCTAGACCCTCAGTTCAGTTTTTGACTTGGCTGTGTTATGTAACAAACTGTTCAATGTCCTAGCCACCCCTTTTATTTTTCTAAATTAAAGACCATTAATTAAAAAAAAACCACACCATATTTTAGTTTCACCTGAATTTGTTTAACTATCTACTTCTGATGCCTTTTTTCACTTGCTAGTTCTTCCGGAGAGTTAGTGAAGCTTTTAATCTTCACTGTATCTCTTTCCTCAAAAAGTTTCGCCATTGAAATAACACATCCACAAGTATTTCCTACAGTACAAGAATTCTTAAAGCCTTTAAAACAACTGATATTTTTTCTTAAAATCATCTGCAATAGAGTTTCTTCTCAGTTCTGCTTTACTTTATTCTCAAATTTCAACTGTTGCACTTCTTGGATGGTTTCGTTTTCACCGTATTGAAACACTTTCACAGAAGGATTAAACTCGTAAGTCAGTAAGCCAGACTTTGGCTTGATGTGGCCCATCCTACGTTCCCAGTAGAGCAGATGCATTTATTTTGGGTTATTTTACCTTCAGACATTACACATGTGTTCCTAAAAGTCTGTTTTATCTCCAAGAGTCAGCAGCAACCAGCTACCCAATGTCATCCAGACCTGTTGCTAGGGTAATACTTCATTAAAAACACCATTACATAGTGGAGTGGCCAAATGCCAATTTACTGGGATGGTTTACTCATCACTTGAAATGCTACAAAGCCACATTACTTAACCATGACTTTGGTGGTTGTTATGGTTTTATTAGTTACGGACTTGGAATGACAGCTCAAAAACTGCATAGAACAAATATCTGTCTTTGGGAATATTCACTGAGGGAAAAAATTATTCAAAGTTTGGACAAAGATTTTACTAGAGTGGGTTAGGCAAATTTCAATCACGACTTCACCCCTATTCACATTCAGTCTGATTTTTTTCAGCTCATTCTTACTAGTTCTTTCTTTTGACCTCTTAAAACCAAGAGGAAAAGTACTGCGGCTTCCAAGTTAGTTGAGAAACAATCACATACCGAAATCTGAAATGCCAAACTGTGGTTTGTAACAGAAAACCAAACTGTGGTTTGTAAAGCACTAGCTTGAGGCCTGCTGAGAGTAGATGGGTAATATGATGTTTCTTTCTTATTTCTAACTCATGATTTGTATTAATTCTCTTCTAGTACTACATTAGATGATTTTCTAATATCACTTTTTCACAAAAAAGTTGCTGAAATTGCAATAATACTGTCAAACCCAGGGTAGTACAGGCATCTATAGCCTGGCTGCAGATTTTCTGGTTCTCCTTTTTTCAAGCTCTCCTTTCGCCTAAGTTGCTGTTACTGTTATATGTGAGTTTACAGCTCAATAACAAGAACATATCCCCAGTTTAGACTGATTCTAAACTATTTAACTCTGGGTTATGTGGTTGATTACATATAAATGGGAATAATGCTATTTAACTAAAATTTATTCCACATACATTAAAAAAAATGTAAATGAAGGAACCACAGCCCAGAACAACACAGAATCAGGGGCTCTTCCACAGATCTTGCATTCAATCTGTTATAGACTACATGAAGTTCCAGAGTTAATAAAATTTTGACTTAATCTACCTTTGTTGAAAAATTCATACTTCCAAGTTTTCTAATATGGCCTAAAACTATCACCAAGCCAGTATGTTTTTAACATGTAATTAGTTGAATGTGGAATAGCTGTGTTTTCACCCAAAGAAAATTCTCACTGCTGCAGAAAAAGACACAAAATTTGCACATTATGACGAAGAAAAAGATTAAAAATAAGGCTGGTAATGCTGAGTGAAATAATACCTTTGGTAAGTGATATGTGCACACAAGGCACAGCCTCCCTAAAGAAAACAAAACAGCCTTGTCAGCTATTTCTGACTTTCAGGCCACCACCACCCTAATACCCTAAACATCCTTAGCCAAGCAGGTGCTTATCAATACCCATGCTGTGAAGAGAGCACGCTATTATGAAAATTCACCATGGAATTTAACTAGGGTGAAAATTAAGTTACAGCTGGAGTACATACCATGCAAGTACCAGCAGAACATTCTTAGACATAAGAACACACAAAAAAAGAGAGAGTGGCACAAAGAGACTCCTGGAATGAACAGCTGCAAGACAAACCCACCCACCAGTGCCTGCAACTGCTCACACACTCATCCCTAGTTCTTATGGATTCTAATAACTTCAGGAAGGGAATACTAGCAAGTATGTGAGCTTCAAATATACTTTACTTATTTGAGGAGCCAAGGAGTTATTTTGGGTTCACTTGTAAAGGGGATGAAGTAGAGCTTCAGATGTTACCATCATGGCTCTTGATTGTAGCACCTTAAAATGTATATGTGGTCCTTAAATTAGAGTAAGGTATTAAAAACATGGAACAATATGGAAGACTGCTAAAGGTTGTAAAGTTACTCCTAGCTTTATAAGGTTTTGCAAACAACTATCTATTTAAAACTAAACAAGATTTTTTAAAAAGACCAGAACCAAGCTATTTTCACATCTATTTACAAAGTACTAATCTAGAAAAAATATTTGTCTTTGCTCTGGTAGGTTTTCATGGTAAGACAGCACAAAGCTAACCCCCTAAACTCTCAGAGCAAAATCTGACCTTCATAACTGCACAGAAATTAACTTTTTAGTATTCAAGCAGGAAGCATTCACCTTCACATAATGTTTTAAAACTCTGAAAACCGTTTCCATATTATCTTCCTGCCAACCCTGA
Source organism: Cettia cetti (assembly GCA_013401135.1). Taxonomy (NCBI): domain Eukaryota; kingdom Metazoa; phylum Chordata; class Aves; order Passeriformes; family Sylviidae; genus Cettia; species Cettia cetti. Next base: position 27,434 of record VZUI01040657.1, read on the forward strand.
ATGAAACATGGCAGGAGTTCACAAGTGAGTTTGGCACTTAGCTGACATATTTAAAAAAGGAAAGCACTTACCCACTAGTAAAGAACTCACTGGGAGTTACAGACCTTAGTTCCAAGCACCACCATTAAAGTCATGGTTCCCTATTCTCCTCAGCCCTCCCACTTCAGTGGAAAATCAGTGCAGTTAATAATACATCCTGAGCAGGAAAGCAGGATGAGAAAGGAGAAACTTTATAGATTCTGAAGAGGAAAAAATCTTGCAAAGGAATCCACTTATGAAAAGTCATGATACCCTCAAAACAGCAGGGGCCCAGTGTTCTGCCAGCCCACGTTGTGTGCTCAGACCCCTTCAATGTGTGGCTTTCTGCCCAGTGAAAGGAATTACACTAATCCAGTTCAGACAGCACAGCAGAATGAATCAACTGGGTTCAGTTCCAGGAGAGTGTGCCACAGTCTCCAAGCAAGTCACAAGTGGCACAGTGGTTTGTCACCCCTTGCTGAAACATCCAAAAGCAGCTTTATTTACATTTATAAATAGTCATAATTCTGAGAGTGCTGATTGTCACTTCTACCAAGTAGCTGCTAAAGTATTACAGGAAGTCTTATAGGATGCACGCAGAAAGCAGTGAATTTTACATCATTTCACATTTATAAAAAGAAAACAATCCCAGCCTTCAGGTGGCCCCTTTTGATGACTGGGTCGTACAGCCACAGGTTAAAAAAGCAAGACAAGAATGGAGCAGGGTACCCACACAGATCACCGTGGATCTCCTATTGCATTATGTGTTTACACTCTCCAGTAACACAAATGAGATAGCTGGAAGTATCTCATCTAACTACATATAAACAAAGCTGGTATTGACTGCAGCATGAAAATGTATTTCAGGTCAGGGTATTTTAAAAATATCTACCCAAATCTTTTACTCTACCAGTACATCAGCATATATCACGAGTTCAATATGTCTCACGGTCCTTTGTTGCGACTGCTCTGATGCAAACTGAAGTGACAGATTTCTTTAGAATACAAAGCAACCATCCTCCCACACCCACCAAACCCACAGAAGATACTCCAGCCTGGCTCTCAGTGGGTGCTCACACCTCCAGCAGTGCCCTCTTCTAACTCAGAGCTTCTGCTCACCAGTGTGAGACCAGGAACTCAGCAACCAAAGCTGTCTAGTGGGGAAGAACTGGGGAAAACAGAGCACAGGACAGCATCAGATAATCAGTGTTTGCAATTTTACTAGTACTCACAGACCTTTGTCAAGGTAAGCTTTGGCTGAGCTTACTGCTGAGCCTTCAGATTACACCTTTAGCAGAAACCTCAGTAGTTTTCATGCAGGGAACAATCTTCTGCTTACGTGTAAATAGAAAGCTGAATCTTACTTCCTTGGAAAAAGTTGACTCAACAGAACTTTCAAAATTGTTTCCAAGCACAACTATAATATTCAGGGTTCTGAATAAAAGCCTTCTACTTAGAACACACTCATACAGGTATAAAAAGGTCAGTTTTCCAAGACACTGGGTTCTCACCTAATTATCATTATCATGCAAAACCCAAGATGCTCTACAGTCAGTGTGTTCTGTATTACTTTGATGTTATTCTTAAGACAAAAGTAGTACAGCTGATTAAAAGCCAAATTAAAAGCATGTGTATAGATAACAATACATTCTTCATAAGTAGAGAATGCTTATAAAAATTTAATAGTACAATCCATTCAGTTTACACACATAAGCAAGAAAATCCACCTGAAAACTGTGATGTACTGATTTGCAGTATTTGTCATCTGGAAAAAGATGCAATTTGCCTAAAATATTCTCATAATCTTCAAGAGATTTTCCAAATACTTTGGAAAGAAATAATAATTTCTGTGATGTTGCTAATAATTTGGCTATTTTCAGACATTCAAGATGCTGACTTTGTCCATGAAGTTCTATTATGTGCAGAAAAACGTGTTTAATGGTGTACAAAACAAAACAACATGGTTACTGCTCTTCTAGCCTATTGCTCTCATCTTGCAAAGGTAAATAAACAGAACAAAATTGCATGCTTAAGCATTTTAGTCTCTCTGTGTAAAAATCAAGTGTACCTGAGAAAGGAATGTAAGTTCAATTAATTTCCTGTAATCCATGTACACTGGTACATCAAATTACAGAAGAGTATTAGGAAATACCATATAAATTTGATAATGTGGAATGGTGATAAATGAAATTATTCTTTCAAGATTTAAATCTGCTGAAGAATTTTCCATAAATTTGATAACAGTTGGAGTATTTTCTGATAGTTGCAACTTTTTAAAGCAAAGAAATTACCAAAGACTAAAAATATCATTTTATTATAGAGAATATGACCTGTGAAAGCTGTGCCTGAATCATCATAGCAGGATTTATTGTAAAACCAAATCTCAAAATAGAGACACCTTATCTTGAGAAATTCTACCATCTCAAGGAAGAGGCACAGGAAACACACGTGGTGCTAGATTGCTGAAATCTAAATTTTAAGAAAACAAAGCAGCATCTGATATGTATTTTATACCCTGAATTAACACATCATGTGTGCTGACAGCTGAGAAATCAGCTTAGTAAACACAAAATAGATGTATGCATGTGTTCACCTCTGTTTTACTTCTCTGACTCTCTGCTTTACAGACATATCATCCTGAAACTGATTTGAGACATGTATCTTGTGTAAACTATGTGTCACTAGGAGGTCTCTCCCTATCACGCAGCCCTTCATTTCATTGAAAATGTCAATATTGATTCATAACTGCACATTATATGGTTCTACACTTACTCAGTGTTACAGTTTTTCACAACTTCTTTACCTTGAACCTAAATATGAGTGGATCTTCCCTGAGAAAAGGGAAGATTTTAAGGTTTAAATCCCCATCCTTTATAGAAAAGTGTTGCCTCTGAGCACTCTTCTGTTTTCAAGTCTAATAGTTTAGGTAACAGCTTCTGTGCTTGTATTTGATTTGAGAGAGAAGATTTGGCAACCAAGCAAAGTTTGCTCAGTTGTCTAATCTAGACAGAGTCTGTTTGTCACTCCTCTATTCTCCTGAAGTTCAGAAAGCATCACATCCCTGTTGTCCACAGCACAGACCAGTTTGAATTCCAGTGCTGCTTATTTCAAAGCTGAGACTTTGAAGCACCATGCTTTAGGGCACAGCCCTGTGGAGTCTGCAGACACCTTAGTCACCAGATTTAAATGTCACTGCCTTTTCTCAGTTCTGCACATCTCAAAACCAAGAGCAACCTACTGCTATTTTTGCACAGACACTTTCTAGCAACATTGGAATGGTATGTTCAGCCCCATTCAGTGTGACAGCACATTAACTCCTGGGGATGCAGAGCAGATTCAAGATGTAATGTCATACTTATAGAAGAAGGAAGTGCAAGGTTAACTTTCAGGCTTCCACATTTAGAAATTAGTACCTTCAGTACCTTTCCTGTGCCAGAGGCATCCATAAGCAGGTTAGGTAGAAAAGTCTTCTCACCAGACTGGGAGAGGAGTCTCAAAAGTAAGTGAATTTCTCCCTTTGGTCTCAGTTCTTCCACACCTGTGAGTCAGTGGGTACTTAAATGCAGGATGTTTATATCAGTGCATTACTAAGAGTATCCCCTCCTTCCTTCCAAGGCAATTCATTGTCCCCTTCTTGGCTTTCCCACCATGCATTTCTTCAAAGAGCAGGTATTTCCACACATAGTGATGAAAAGGGACAATACTAACCAGCAACTGTTGCTCAGCTCCTGAAACTTTGTGTTGCTAATTGTTTCTTCAAAATACTTTTTTTTCAAATCAGTTTCTTAACATGTTATATGAAACCCAAAAGAGCAAACATTTTAGTATTCTGGAATAAAATCTACCTTTGCTGGACACAGCATAAGAGTATGGGACCATCCAAAATGATCTTGTCAAACTAAGATTTCTGGGAAGGTTTTCCTTTAGTCAGTGCATCATGCCATAGCGATGTTGACATTTCAAAGCAAGAAAGACAGCCTGATGAAAGGAACCCACACATTCATTTGTTCTTCCTTTAAAAGAAACATATGCTGTCCAGCAGTTGATAATTACACTCACATGTATGAAGACAGTATCAGAAAAATCTGATACCTTCTCATCCCTGAATTATCAAAGACAGAATCAGCTATACACCTGATGATCCTCAGTGAAAGAAATTTCAAAAGATGCAGACATACATGTGTGTTTTGGGCTCTCACTTGGACTCTGTACTCAGAATGGAGCATGTTTGACAGACAAACTCTGTAAGAACATCCTAAATCTCAGTCTTCCCTTCGGTTTCAGGGCAGAACTATTTTACAGAACGCTGCAGACTCCAGTGACACCGCTCAGGAATGTGACTGGCCTCTGCAAACCCAGCTGCACACAGATAGGGTTTAAGAACTTAAATTACTAAGACTTAAGGTTAACTTTAAGCAATAAGACTTAAAGAATATCTTAAGTGCCCCACTGACCTGGGCCTACTTGCATTCCACTTGTCCCCAACAATGGGAAAGAATGAGATAAGAATCCTTATAAAGTTTTACTCTATAAAGAGTCCTTCTGAATCTTTAGTTTACTAAATAAGACCAAATATCAAACTTTAATGAAAAACCCCAAATGAATAACACTATAAGGTTGCTAAATGCATTAGTAACAACATATTAATACTTGAATCATAATGCAAGTAATGATTAGAGCAACTTGACCATTGGCAATCACCTAAGTTATGTACATTCTTTATTATTCAAGCTTTGCTTTATTTTACCTGACTCTGGTTTACCACAGATAGCAAATATATTTACAAGATGGCAACTTTAACTACATCTGTTTGAACAGCTGCTAATCAGTGGAAATATGCATACATTCACCTTTAAATACTCGCTGCATTTCTCCATGTAGAACAAGGGCAGCTTTAAATAGCAGGAGAGAGAACAAAGCCTGGTGTGATCGACATGTGCTCTTGAATCAGTTACACCACAGCACTTTGCTACAAACTGGATTATTAGGTAAGGTAGGACATGTGCACAGTCCAGATATCTCACAGAGAATTAGAGACAGTAATTTATTTTTAAAAACCCCTTTAGTCTGAACCATCAAAAGGGAAATCAAATATCTCAAACCTAGTTACTTTTTCTAAAGGTTTTAGCAATTAATTGCACAAATACATGCATGAGAGAAAAATGACACATAAATAATAAATTTTACTCCCTCCATTGTTATTGTTTACTTTTGCTATAACTTTCTGCAAAAAAAAATTTACTCCCACACTTAGTATCAACTTCGAAACATTTCAAGCTGAAACAGAATTTTAGAAAATTGTAAGATAGTAAAAGGCCATTAGAAATGAAATGCTTACACAAGCTACTTGAGCCTTCCAGTTATAGGGTAAACAATAATATAGGGTATAGGTATAGGGTAAAAAAGTACACCCCAGACTAAATGTTTGGCAAATAATTGTGCAGAGCTCTAGTGATGGGGTATGGTTAGTGCTAGATAACAAGTCTTGTTAACAGCAATTCTTGAAGACTTTGCTGTATGGATATACCACAGCCTTTTATGCCAGCTTGATGGGTCAGAGTCTTCCACAAAGGGAAGCAAGATTTATACATAGTAGACACATTCATTAAGAAAATTCTTACCTTTTGGGGATGTGCACATGCACACAATGTTTTAATTGCAACTCCTTGAAAATAAATTGCAGACAGAATGTAGCTATTTTAGTCCTAACTACTGAATTAATAAAACTATACTGCAGAGATCTGTATTTGCTGATTTTATGATTCTGTCAATATTCCACTTTGATATTGCACTCCAAAGCAATTGGAAAGCTCCAAGTATTGTTTCTGCACTTCCCAGACTAAGCTACCAAGCCAAGAGAGCTGATTACCTTGGAAGTCTTTTCAAATTCTGAACTATCACTGCCTTTATCTCCCCCAGCCTATTCTGGCTCACCTTTCTTCATTTTGCCCAAAAACATCTCAGACAAGCCTGTCTTAAAAGTAGACTGCAATGCAAGAAGGGATTGTTTTCAGAGAAGTTCTGAAAGAGGAATTGGCCCTATGGACCAAAACGTTCTTGATCGTCAGTTTATATAACCTCACACTGCCAGTACTCCAGCCAGAAAAATAAACACTTATCCCACCCTCACTCATTGCCATCTCTCTGATTTTTACTACCTCTAGAACATTTATACTCACAATATATACAAACTAAAAGATGTTAAGTGCATTGACACCTTTTCTAATAAGAAAAAGAATCTGCAAACTATAACTTGTTAAGAATGTATCACAAAAACATGACAAAGGAGAAATTAAAAGAAACAACCTCCTGCATTTGGGGGCCATTTTCCACTTATATATAACTTTTCAAAATGCAGGCAAGCAGTTATTAATTCAAGCCCTGACACACGGGGAAAATTATGACTTTTCTTCATTCAAAAAGAAGGTAAATATGTACTTTTTAAGTAGTTTTTTAAAAAATGTGAAAGAGAAAATTGCAGCTGCCCACATATTGTAAAGAATGAGCAGAATTAGTTAAGATACATTTTATGTTAGGAGGCCTGAGCAGGGATGCACAGGAACAGCGGACTGAAAAAAATCTGGGCAATAAAATCATGTTGGTGGATTGTGGCTCCATTACAAGCAGCTTTTAGAGCTAAAAGGAGGACCATTGTATTTCATTTGAAGAGAAGTTCCTGAGGGAGAGAGACATCTTAAGAGAGGAATAATCTGGTCAGAAAAATTAGCAAAGGTGATTTTTATAAACAACAGTTAAGTCCATGCCAGACAAGCAAGTTTTAAATGGACAAGGCAAGACAAAACATGGCAGGAGTCAAGAAGTGAGAGAGACAAGGGCTTAGACAGGAGTTTTGGTGTGGACAGAAACAAGACAGGGCTTGGGGATGCCATTTAAGGGAAAGCAATGAGGTGTATAAATAGCCTGCACTGTTGGATCTAATGGCAAAGTTGTTGGGCAAACAGTAACAGGAGTTCTCAAAAACCAGAAACAGGCTCTTTCTCCTCTTACTGGAAGTGCTTTTGGAAAAACCTCCAAGCTAAGTGACCCTATTAAGCGACCTTGACTTCTCCAGTGCTGGGTCAGTGAACAGTAAAACAGATATTCTTGAGCCACTGTTGAAAAGATTTCAGCTTCTAGGATTAACAGAAAAATACACTCTATGTTAGCAAATAGCAACAAAAAGATACATATTATGAATACCAATATTTTTCAGCAAAAGTAACTTCACTGCTTGTCTATGCAAAGCTACTTTGCATTTTTAGTACAGTATTGCCAAAACTAAGAGAATCACTGAGAAAGCCAAGCATTATAATCTTTTCATAGAAAAAACATGTGCAGAAATATTTTTGCTTCAGTATTAGATTGAACTTCTAACTTCTAATCTTAGTCTAGTCAAGCTTTGTACCTAGGTGCTTTCTGATAAGGAATTTTATGGACAGCAATTCAGAAAGGAATTGTTATTAATATTGGACAAAATGCCTTTAAAGGGAAGAGTTAAATATTACTGATGAGGGAAGACACACAATCCAATTCAGTTCAAACATCTGCACTGTGAGCATCTCTTGGGTGTCAGAATTATGGAGTTGCAGCAGTAAGTTGCAATATGAGAGACCTCATGTTTTAGCAGTTACCGAACTTCAACATACTGCAATAGCTAAAAACTATGTTCAAAATATGCATCTTATTTTAAAAATAGGATTGGAATAACTTCTCTTGGCTTTTCCTCAGACTTAGAAACATTGTTTTCTTTCCTTTTCCCCCATTTGTTTCGATGAATATATTTTCACACTTAGAGAAAAAGCTGTTGTTTTCTTTTGGTTTGATTTTAATCCTGTTTGATCCACTAGAAAAATGTTTAGGCTTTCTCCAAGAAATTAAGCAGCTACTTAATGTAAATTTATCTTGAAGGAACAAATCAAGCAAAAAGTTTTCAGGCTAACATAAAAAGTTACACGACTCTTTAAGTTATGTTATAGTATGTAATACTAGAGCTCATCTAAATGAAGTATTACAAACTGCTCCTCATTGGAGACTAGGAATTATAACTAGAGACATTTGTTGTACATAAGTAAATAAAACACAAACTAAAATTTTTCCAATAACATTTCAGAGGCAGGAAGAAAATACAGGCTGTAGATATTAATCCACGGATAGGAAGACATTACAGAAGTATGTGTTAATAAATTATATAAAAATGAGATTTCAACAGCTTCACTGATTATGCAAAGATTTTTGTTTGTTTTAAGAGATGCTGAAGGAAAGGTTTCTAATACGTACATCAGTTCTCCAAACAGTTTTGTCACTAGGTTAAAGGCTGTGCTTATTCTCTCCAAAATGCCAGACATATCTTTGAGTGTGAGAAGAAAATTAAAAAAAGAAACAGACAAACCTTTCAACAAAATCATCCAACAGCACAGACCTCTGTGGGAGATTTTACTGTGTAGCTCAAACACATCATTTGTTTTAAACTGTATAACTGATACACAATTAAAAGTAAATATTTTAAAAATTAAAATGTATTAACATGAAAATATTTTAATATTGTCAAAAAGTTTAAAGGCCAGGGTACACAGGTCCCCATCTGTTTGAATGCCAGTAGAAATTAAAATAATAATATGAAGTACTAGGAATTTAGCCCCGACAAGGAACCCTACAATTTGAGAATTTTCCCCTCTGACCTGCAATTCTGCTTGTAAGAAAAGCTTTTGTTTCTCTCCCAACTCTTTGCATTCCTCCTAAGTTAACTCGACTAACATTTCAGTCTGCTAGAAAAGATCCAAATAGGAAAAAAAAAAAAAAAATACAGAGAACGTTCTTCAAGGCCAGACTATTGAAAGTACCAAAAACTTTTAACCCTCTACACACCATTACACTCATCACTCAGGAATAACAGGATGAATATTTCAGTTTTGTGCCAAGTGCCTCCTGATGGAGTGCAGCCTTATGCCTGCCTCAGAAAGCCTGTTTGTAGGCTTCCCATGCTGCTTCACAGTACTAAGAGGCACAGCACAAAATCAGCCACAGTTTAGCCCTACATATTTCTTTTATTTGCCCAGAAGTACTTTTTCTACTGAAATCCTGTTTTAGCTTACTAATTTATATTATAATACTGAAAGTGGAGAGTACAACAACAGTGAAGACATTGGCATTCACATTATTTCATCTATTTAAAATGCAAGTCTTTTCCACGGTGGTATTAATAACTTACAACTCAACAACAGTTTAACAAGTTGAAAATTATTATTTGCAATTATTTTTATGATTATTACTCTTAATAGTATTCTACTCACAGGGAAAAAAGTATTTATACCTCTGTCTTCTGCACTGCTGAAAGCTGAATATTTAGAAATATCAGAAGTAGCTGTCCTTGCAGGCAGAAGAGAGGCACTTCAGACAGAGCACTTGAGGAAAGGCAGTGGCTGCAGTGACAAGCTCTTGTATTCCAACAGGCCCCCAGGTAACTCATTCCTGACTCTCCTGTGTGACAGGAGAAGTCTCCTCCAGAAGGCTGCTGTTGGTAAATTGTTCATCACACACAACCAACTTAAAATAGCAAGTGGGACCACCAAGTGAAAAGCAGACCTGTGGTATGATTGATCAATGGCAGCACTAAGATCTAAATTTGATGTGGTAGAGGGAAATGTTGATCTGGGAAGAGTAACATTTAAAGGTTTTGGGAAGGAGCAGCATCTGTGAACAGCAGATAAATAGGGGGAGAGAGGTTTCAGGAGCTCCGTAAGTTTGATTGAAGAATTTACAAAGAAAGCTAAAACTGAGAAATTGCTAGAAATTTTTACCTTTGTAAGTTTCCTTCTGAACAAATCTGGAGTTCCTTATAAACCAAATTATAAACAACCTACATTCTTTAAAATAAGAATAAGAAGTGCCTGTCAGGCATTTATGTAGCACTTGATAGCATCTATCCAACTGTCAGAGCCTCAACTCCAGCTGCAGCTGATCACAAGCACTTCAGGTAGAGAAAACAGAGGAAAACCCCACAAACCATATCTATCTTTCCTATGTATCAGAGAAAAAAAACAGAGCTAAACATTTTCTGATTATTGTTGTGGGTGAACAGTTGAAACTCTGAAGGATGAGAGCTGGTTATGAGCATTTTTAAAGAGCTGCAAGTATCATCACAGAATGGTTTGGGTTGGAAGGGACATTAAAGACCATCTAGTTCCAACCCCTGCAACCACTAGATCAAGTGGCTCAAAGCCCTATCCAGCCTGACCTTAAACACTTCCATGGATGGGGCAATTATGAATTTATTAAGGACAAAAGCTTTTTCTTCTTCACTCCAAGGCCCACAGAAGAAGAAAAAATAGTAGGAAATATTTAAATTCCAGAAGGACCACACTTCAGGTCTGTATCTTCCCCTCAAAGAATCAAAACATCCCTCAAAACAGCACTAAAAAAATAATCTTGCCTCTGAAGTGTGTTGAGGGTAGCTTACTTCAGAACTTCACTTGTTTCACTTGAACAACTAGAAATTTGATCTAGTTATGACTCTGACAACAAGGTCTACAAATCCCCAGCACCACATACCTTTTCCATGTGTAAGCAGCTATTTAGAACAAGTCAGTCACCTCTCAGTATTTTCTTCAATAAGGAGCTGACATGCCCAACGTGAACCACAGATTAGCTTGTTTTTCCAAAATATGGAAAAATTTATGGCTTGTTTTGAGCTGTCTAGAATCTCCAATCTTTTGAAATATGACCAACAGAACTGGACACAGTATTCTAAAACCACACCAACCCACGACTGCATCTCTGCCTCTGTGTTGGTGCTGTCCTTTGCACACAGACAAAGGTTAGGAAAGGTTTTTTTTCTGCAGCCACGTCCCAAGAGCTTATAGTGATTACGATGTGAAACTTTCCTAAAATGTTTCTTCATGATTTTTCTTTTAAAATCTCTCACTTACATGTACAATCCATAGCTGCCAAGATTGAATGTAGTTTGTTAGATTGAAGCAATTTAAAGAGATAATTCAGACCTTCATTACTAACCTTTGCTTTTTATTATTTCAATGCTTTAAATGCCATAAATTATAAATTTTTATCAACTTCCAACTCTACAAATGATTTGATAACCAGCTATATAGTCAATAAAACTACAGCATTTGATCAAATATCTTCCCTAAACAGTAAATCTTTCCCTTAACAGTAGATGGAAATATAAATAAATGTTCATGTCAGTGAGCTAAATATTACCACCTAATTTATGCTATACCAGTTCACCAAACTGCAGATCTCTCGAAAACCTGTAGTCCAAGAAAACCTACCTACTATGAAACTGCATCAACTAGCACTAATGAAATATTTTATTATTTTGTCTGTGGTAACAGAACTGCAAATTAGCAACTCTGTTTCACAGGTATGACCTGCCGGAGATTTGCTGGATTATACCTTTTTCTCACCCAGAGATGGGGTAACTGAGAGGCATTTTAAAAACTTTTATTCCATTTTCAGTCTTGTGAAGGGTGAGACAATACAGATGTTATAGTTCACGCCAGCACAATCAGAAGCCAACTATTTCCTAATTACCATACATTATAAGCATTTCTTAGCCTATCAGCTTTTGCCACACAATGCTCCAAATACCTTAAAGCCAATCACCTAAAATTACCCTGCATGGGTCCTACTACAATGCACCTTTCATAGTTCTATTTTTATAAAGTATCTAGTCTTATTTGCAAGGCCATCCTTTGAAACTTGTTTCTAGTTCCATTTCTTTCTCAACAATGTCCGTCCTATTCCATGGCATCTCTAAGTCAGCATTTCTTAGCTCCAAGTTTGCATACAGATGCACATTATGTGAGCCTTCTGTCAGGCTTTGAGAATTCTCTACAAATCCATTTCCCACATTTCCCCCTCTCTCGAACAGAAAAGACTTTTTTGATGGCTTTGTTTGTCGTCCACTGTGCACAGTGAAGTACATAAGGCACTATTACTAATATTATTACTGTAACAATTAATGCATATAAAGCTATTTTGCAAAGCTCTTTTAGCTAAGGTGCAAAGATCCATTTTTTAAACAAGTCATTTAACTATGATTTATCATTTGCTTTTATTTGATTTGCTAAATTTTTCAGTTTTTGAAGTTGTTTGTAGATGGACTCTGAATGGTCAGACAAATTCATACAACATAATCCTTCAAATTCTTTACAACTATGCTTACGTGCTAGATTGTTACAAATGATTGGGAAATTGCAAATTTATCTCAAAATCTTGACAAACAAACTACTCCCATTCCCATTTTCCAAGATTAGGGAATAGTAAATGGTAGATGAGGATGCTTTTTTATCTAATTTCTTTAATAAGTTTTACATATAAATCATCCAGGAAAACATCTCAGCTGCCTATTTGCCACAAATTATATTCATTCCAACATAGCACAGAACCCTTCATTTCTGTTTCCATTCAGAACTGTAGTTTGTATTTTGCAGTAGGGTATTATTCTTATTCTTAGTAGTGCAAAGAAGGCTGCACTATCTTTATTTCTTTTGACCACTGGGATTTCATAATTTTCTTGGACTTGCTTATTCTTGTGACTCTTGAACCCTTTCATTCCTATTGTTGTTAATATATCAAATATTGAACAAAAATCTCCCAAGTATCACAAGTGCTTCAAAGGAGATGATATCCCTCTGATTTTTTATTAAAATATTCTGAAAAAGTGAAGCATGCTTTAATATACTTGCTGTTCGAGTCAAAAATTCAAGAAAGATAATGATGAAAAGCCCCAAATCCTGAACACATAAAACAGTACTAAAACAGTTCATTACTTCTTTTCCTCACTCATCTGGGCCAGCATAAATAAAATTTAAATAACAAAGTAACTTAGGAGATCACAAATTATTTCCATAAAGAACATTTAAAAGGAATCAAATTCTCAGAACATTCTTGGTAAACATGAATTTAGTTATCACATCTGAAAAACGAAATATTCATTGTAAATACTCCCAGGATAACCAAACAAAACAATAAGTAAACACATTGAGCGTTCACATGAAGTCCTTTGAGAACCATTTTATTAATTAGCCTGAAGACAGAAATCACAAATAAACTTCTAATTTTAATGGATATACAATGCAACTTGACTGATGGTTTCAGATACCAAAACGAAACCTTCAAACGCTTTTTTGGGTTACATTTACAGGTGAGTCAGGAAGCCACTCTGACCTAAATCTAATTCCCCCCTTGGTCGATGCAGGACGAGGAGGCCAAGAGAGGACAGCACAGCACTGCCACCTCCTGCCAGGCAAGCCCAGCCCGGCACACGGCTCCTGACACTCACCCCAGAACATGCTCTGCCTTTCAACTCCACAGTTATTTGAGAACAGATGCTTCATCTTGAATTATGAGAGGGTACAACACCATCCATCTTTAAGATTCAATTCTTTCAATAAAAATAATCAAACTATCTGTACTTAATCAGCATGTCAGGCAGCAACTGCTCATTATATTTGGCATTGTAACACCTTAGTAACTCAGAACTGTGATAAATTTCACTCAGCAGAGATAAGACCTTTGCTAATGGCTATCTGCTTCAGATTAAGTCTTTCTCATTTGCCTTTTTGGTAAAAAAATTATGACAAAGCATACACAGGTTCATAGTTCAGAAGATGCATAAAACCTCTGAACACCCATGCCATAAAAAGGATCATATATTCTTGCTGTATAAATGTTTACTGACAAGTTACAAAGAAAACAATTTCTTTTCAACCCATTGTTATCTAAAATAGAATCACCTTGTCAAACACAATAATGTAAAGAATGGGATTTTTTGTTTTTGTTGATTTACTGATAAATATAATTTTGCTCAGTGGATATTTCAGTCCTTCCTCCAAAAGCCATCATTACAAGCAAAAAAGATGTTAAGTAGCAGTACTCACCAATATCATTAGCTAGAGCAGCAGGATCAGAGACCCCAAGGGTGGCTTCAAACTCTTCCTGAAGACGATAAGCTCTTTGAAGAAGAGATTCAAGCTTATGAATGAATTCAGCACTAATGATATCCTGCAAGAAGACAGACATTAGAGGATTTTCTATTTGCTTTCAGACTGTATGATTCCTTTGTAAAATCCAAGGATATTAAGCCTTCAGAGAACAAACAGTGCCACATTAATTTCCTACAAACCACACAGGGACACTGAGATGAAAGCATCAACATCCACAATATACACACTTTTCAGAACACACACATATTTTATTTAGAGTAATAAAAAATAAAATCTAAAATTAAAAATATTTTGAAATTATCTGTGGTGTTTGCTGCGCTAGAAAGAGAGAAAGTAAAACATATCTATGTATTTCAAAATATTTCTAGCATTTAGTTTATAAGAAAGGAGGAAAACAAATAAAGATTAGGCACATTGTTTGTGAATATGCACAAATTGGTAATATTTCCCTGAGACATTTGTCTTTGGCAAGCAGATACTCTCTCACATAACCATAAAAGAAAGAGAGGACACAGGGGATTACGTGCACAGAAGTTGTCTGCTTGATAGCTCGATAAGTGTCCAGAAGCAAACACTGATGCATCAGCAATTGCCAAAAGATAAATAATGTTAGTTCCTTCCCAAGCCCTCCTCCAAATAACCAACCAAAAAAAGTCAGAAGGAATGAACTCAGATCTCTTATCTCCTTTAAATACAATACCACTAAATTGGAAATTGAATCAATTATCAAGTTTGATAATTGAATTTGAAAAGATTCAGGTAATAACACAGAACAAATCAGGGCAGCATCAGTAGATTACAGAATGGATGTACTCACTTCTACACTTTCTTCTGCAATTGCATCTCCTGCTCCCAGCTTAATGGAGCCACAGATTGCTTCATCTTCAACTTGCCTGTTACGAAAAGTTAGAGCCTGCTCCCAGCGCCTCAGTGCTTCTTCAAACAACTCCATGCCTAGGGCAGAGCAGGAACAGCTTCAGCTACATTCACATTTTAAAGACACAGGAAAATATGTAGCTAAAATAAGCATAATTGTCACAGAGATGTAAGCTCAAACAACATCACTTCCCAGGCTATACCAGTATATTCCCTGTACATATTTACCTTATTTTTGTGTAAAGAAACGTGATCATTTTCCCCATGTGTTAGGGTTTCATTTTAAGGATTACTACTGCAAATAGTGGAAGAAAAAGTATACTGAACTTTAGATCAAGTATGATTTCATTATTTTATGGAAATGTTCTAAGACACTTGCCAACAGCACACTGAGAAAGAACGCAATAATATTTTGTGTCGCTTTACCATAAACCCAAGAAATTATTTACATTCACTCTAAGCAGTTGCTGAATATTCTTATTATGACTTACCCATCAAATACAAATTTTCAGGTGTAGTCACAGGAATATTGACAAGCTTAATGTCATCTTCATCTGCTTTATCCCAGGAATTAGAATTGGCACAAGCACAACTGTGACAAGAGGTGGCACTCTGAACCTTAAAAAACGATAGAGATAGAGAGCATCCTTAGAACCACATTCCTGCCAGAGTACAATACAACCAAGCCATCTGCCTAGAAACTGGTTTTACTCTGTGTAAAACCTTTTATGCTTTTAAAAGTAAGTATCCTTTTACTGTGCTAAGGACAGTGGTCTCTCAGCATCTCTAGTTGCCTGTGCAGTTTGTTCAGGAAACTTCCTGCAGCTCAGTGAAGCCTTTAGATGCATATTCAATGCAAGTCAACAGACATTCAAGAGCCTTAAAATATTTTTACTTACCGAGGTCAGGCTTTGAACTGAACCAGAGAGTTTACTGAAAAGTCCTCCATTTGCATAGATACAGGACTGAGATCCTTTTTCCTTGGCAGAGCTCAGAGAAAGAGTCAAGTTTTGTCGACTACTGGAACAACTAGAACCTAAGAGATACACTTATTTTAAAGCTCTTGCAAACTCCAAATATTGCTTTTTTTGCAAATCTATTAAGAATTGCATTTATTCTTTTCAATAAAATCTAACTTAGAAGCAAACAACAATTATTCTTTTATTTACAGTTCTACTTGAGAATCAACACATTAGAATTCACTATCTGTAACCATAACTATGCATTTTAGCTTTATTATTCACCTATTCTATAAAAAATCAGATCTGAATTTCTCTGTATTGAGATAAACATGCAAGAATGGCAAAGCCCATTGTTAATACACCATTGATAAAGAGTTTTAATCATGGTTCACAATTAAAACCTCACTTTTGACAAGAAGCCCAGCTTCTTTATAAGATACCATAATTTTGTTTCTAATTTGACAAATTCAAAATGTAAAGTCTAACAATTCAAATCCATTCAGGTGTTCCATCCTATGGAGATGATTAGAGGGATGGAGCACCTCCCCTATGAGGAAAGGCTAAAAGTTGGGGTTGTTCATCCTGGAGAAGGCTCCAGGGAGATCTTACTGCAGCCTTTCAGTACTTGAAGGGGTCCCATAAGAAAGATGGGAACAGACTTTTCAGCAGGGTCTGCTGCAATAGACTAAGGGGTTATGGTTTTAAAACTAGAAGAGGGCTGATTTACATTAGATAACAAAGAAGAAAGCGTTTACAATGAGGGTGCTAAAACACTGGAATGGATTGCCCAGAGAAGACAGGGATGCTCCATCCCTGGAAACATTCCAGGCCAGGTTGGATGGGGCTATGACTAGCCTGGTCTAGCTGAAGACATCCCTGCTCAGTGCAGGGGTTGGAACTGGATGAACTTTAAAGGTCCCTTCCAACCCAAACTACTCTATGATCAAAGGAAAATAGTTTGGTTTACTACTACAGTTATGCACACCCGTCCTCTCACACAACCTTTTTTTCCTCTCCAAGAAAACAACAAAAAAACCTTAACTTGCAGGTTCCATGACTTACCTTTTTCTGAAGCAGCTGCCTTGGTACACTCTAATACGAGATGAGCTGGTTCCCATGGCGGCACTTTCTTGTTTTTCTTCCCACGTCTTCTTTTGAAGTGATGGGCCAGAAAAATCACAGATATTGCACTCACTGCTGTTACTGTGAAAAGTTTCTTTAACCCCGGGGAAAGCTTTATCTGAAAATAAAAGTGTGATTTAATTGCAAATATATATACTGAGAGACAGACTGCAGCACCAAAAACTACAAGATATATTGCAAATCCATAGACTACGGGGATCTAAACAAATGACTTTCAAACAAAGATTTGAGTTTTTAAAATTTCTTCTTAATGCCAGGATAATGCAGGGCTTCAATTAAATCTCTAACAGCAAAAAAAATACTGAGAAGGAACTTGCCTTTTACAACTACACTACTTCTTGCACTGTGGAAGAGTGGAAGATCCTGATGCCAACATTCGTGCGGTGTTTCAATTTGAGTAGAACATGTATTTAAATACATTCTTCTAAACTAATAGTTTTGGAAAAAACCCCTAAATTGTATTTTGGATCTTGATCAGTCATAGGTCTGTCTATATGTGTTTAAACTAGTAAATAAAAACCACATACCCAAACAAGTTGTACCAAAAGCCATTAACAAAATTTGTAACATACAAAGTAACAAGATACACTAAGAAGAAAAGTGTGATTTAAGTGGAAATCACAGTTCAGTCACAAAATCTTTTGGAAACTTACGCTGATTGAGGAAGACACTGCTGGGAGAAAACCAGATCCACGGTCCTTGGGCCTCATATGGTGTTTGTGTAATGTGATTCCTCATACCAGAGAGAGCACACAGAGCACCACTGCACTCTGGCACTCCTGGTTGCTGTGCAGTTGGTAAATACTATCACCACTGTGCAATCTGAAGAAACATTGAAAGCTTCTCTCTGCACTGAGTTTACAGTCAACAAGCCAAGAACTTTTGACTTGAGAACCCTGCCCTTCCTGGTACTGTGCTTTGACTGAGGTCTACAACTACCACCATACTCCATGAGGAAAAAGAAACAGCACCACACAAAACTTCCAAAAGACTACTGTATTCCACAGAAAAGAGTTAACAACCAAACACCTGAGATCAAAACCTCTAAGATCACAAAATTAAATGTTAAAGCAAACATTTCAAAGAACAGCAAATGGATTTAAATTTGTATGTGTGCCTACAAACATGATGATAAATTGATTAACAATGAAATGAAAACCTCTAAAAAGAGGAAAGTTAATAGTTGCACATGAGGGAGTAGCATGTGGTATTTAAAAAGGACATGAGTATGCTGTAAAGTGAAAAAGCAAACAGTGATCTTGCAGTGAGAGTTTTGAAGTATTTAATATACAGGAAAAATGTGGAAATGAGCATATGCACCTAAAACTGAGAATATCTCATCCTGGTTTTATATGCAGTAAAAGAAAAGTACTTACAGGGAACTGTAAAATATTACATAACTTTTGCTTGTAAATGTCTAATTCAATAAAAATAAACTTAAAGACCTGGTTTGAAAAGCCAAACTCAATACTATTGTTCAAAATTTAATGACAGTTATGTTTAGCTTTTAAATACAAAAAAAAATCTACAAGAAAAAAAAAAGACGATTTGAGAATTTTGGTATTTTGAGAACCACTGCACTGTTACAAAACAGAGATATACAGACACTGCAAGTAAAGGATGATGTACTAAGCATTTATTAGCAGAAAAAGACAAAAAGACACACTTATTTTAGTTCAATGTTATAAACAAATTAAAACCCATAGTATTCTCTACAAATTTAATTCACACTCACAAGAGCACGAACAACACTGCAATAAACTTCTAAATCTATAACAAAAGTAACAATACTTAGATAATGTAGTTATTACCTGGTTAAGAGAATAATACCAAGAAAGGGGAAGATGAAACACCCGTAAAGCTACTGTCTTCAGAGAAAATCGTGTCTCAGTAACAGCTTCTTCTGACATGGCTCCTTCTCTCCCATACCTCATTAAGTGAAACTGTCTTGAAAACAATCACAGACGGTCTCTGGAATACTCTGTCAAATGAACGATACATACTAAGTTATGCAACAGAAGCACAGGACGATTTTCTTCTACAAGCTCGAATCTCTTCCATCACAGTTACATGACTTGTTTGATTGATGATTTTGAGTAGAGGCAAGACTTAATGTGGAGACAGCAAATTTGCTGGTTCAGCTTAGGCCCCACTTGTCCAAGAGCTATGTGCAGACGTGCAGATGTACAATCAGAACTAAGAAGGGCTCGGTCTGCTTTGATAAGCGGCCGCTCCCGTACTATAGCCTCTAAATCACGCACGGCAACAACACTGCCTCTGAAACCACGACTGTTGGAAGAACCTATTTGCCAGCTGAAAGAGTTAAAAGATTTGAGGGCACACAGAAAAAGTTTATCTCATTCACCGCTTCGTTTCGTTTGCAGACACACCGCGAGAAAGAACCACTATAGTCTGACGTAATCTCTCCGATGCAGGCGCACCTCTCTCACTCCCCGATGCTGAACACAAGGCAAAGCCTCCGAATCGCGACTCCGGCACCGCAAACGCGGCACGGCGGGAGGCGATGGAGGCCGCGGGGCAGAAGCCGCCTCCACCCGGCCCGGCCGAGCCCTCCCCAGCCCGGGTAACCCCGGCATCGCGGGCGGGCACCGGAGAGAACCGGGTGCCCCGCGCGCCCCTCAGCCCCCTCCCCGCAGCCGCCCGGGTCAAAGCGGGCGCGTCTCTCTCCGGGCACGGGCCGGGTCGCTACAGCTGCCGCACTCCGTTACCTGCCCGCCGAGCACCGGGGCCGCGGGCAGCTCCGTCCGCTCCCGCCCCGGCGCTGCCCGGAGACCGCCGGGATGCGCTTCCGGCACGGGGAGAAGCGGCCGCTGTCGGTCGGGAGGAGCCGGTACCACGTGAAGGAGACCCGTGGCGTCAAGACTCCGCGCCCGCCATCTTTGCTCCGGGCAGTTCCCTCTGCGGGCGGCCGGGCGGGGGCGGGGCGCGCGCCTGGCGCCGCCATCTTTGTGCGGGGCAGCGCTCCCAGGAACGGCTGAGGCGCTCGGCGCCGCCATCTTTGTGCGGGGCAGCGCTCCCAGGAACGGCTGAGGCGCTCGGCGCCGCCATCTTTGTGCAGGGCAGCGCTCCCAGGACCGGCTGAGGCGCTCGGCGCCGCCATCTTTGTGCGGGGCAGCGCTCCCAGGAACGGCTGAGGCGCTCGGCGCCG